>RJWM01014221.1:0-51067 GCA_004363535.1 Dasyprocta punctata | reverse complement strand
GCAGACTTTGGCAGCATCCACATGACACTGGTTTTAGGCGCATGGAGAATGCACAAGTTCTGAGGTTAAGGCAACTTCCATACTGATTTTAGAAGCCTGGGAGGCCAACAGTGTGTCCCTGAGAGGGCAGTGTGGGAAGCTTTGAATGTGAAGTCAAAAGTGCATTGGAGAACTCAGAAGTTTAAAAAAGCCAGGAGCGTGCACCATCTAAGGAAACCTGCAAGGATTGAGTAGAGTGGACCTAAGAGAGAATCCCTGTAAGCTAAAACCACCCAAAGTGCCATGGGAGTGGAGTCACTCAAGCCTTTTGGAGCTCACAACTAGATTGTTTCAGATGCTGAGCATGGAACTCCAGGACTTAATGTTTGCTCTACTAGATTTTGAACTTGTCTTGCTTCCAATGCTTTGTATTCCTCTGTACCTTTTGGAATGGGAATGTGTATCTTGTGCCATTGTATGTTGGAAGTGTTTAACTTTGTTTTCATTTGTACAGGGGACTACAGCTAAGAGTTTGCCTTAGATCTCAGCAGAGACATGGGAGTTCAACTTTTCAACTATGTTGATGCTGTTAGGACTTTGGCAACTCTTGGAGATGGAATAAATATCTTTTGTATAAAGGATGTGCATGTGTCTTTGGGGGCCCAGGGGTGGAATGTTATGGTTTGTGTTCAGATGCTCCCCTCCCAGCCTCATGCAATCATGGATCCAGCTGAATCTAGTGTTTGTGATTGGCTCATTGTCTAGCACTGGGATTGGTGGTGAGAGTGCTACACCGACCCAGGGGCAGAGCTGATACACAATATAAGGGTGGGAAGGGAGCATGCTTTCTCTTCTTTTGCCCTGCTCACTCTTTCCATTTGTGGCTGCCATGAACTGCTGCCCCTCAGCCAACCACCCTGCCTTGGAGCCAGCTGATTATGGACTGAAACCTCCAAAGTTGTAAGATAAATAAACCTTTCCTTGCTTCATTTTGGGCTTCAGGTATTTTGTCCCAGCAATGAGAGAAAAGTAACCAAGACAGCTTTCAAAGTTTTCAATAATAGGGATGAAGTTGTCCACAAACACCTCCTTTCTGAGTTTCAGCTATTTTCCTCTGCTGTAAGAAATGCACAGCTGCTGACTGAATTGAAGTCCCGGTTAACCACCAAGGGTGCCACCAGGACTCCCCAATCTAAGACTTTACCTCTAAAACTTTACTGGTGCATGCCATAAATGCACCAGTCTAGTCATTGGACTAAGGAATGCCCTTAGTCTAGGATTCCTTCAAAACTATGACTCACCTGAGGGTGCCCTCATTGGAAATCAGATTGCTTCTTATAGGTGTCTGACCCTGGACTAAGCCCCAAGGGTCCCCCCATTGGCTCTTTTCCAGATCTCTTCAGATAGGCAATGGATGACTAATGCTGGTCAGAAACTTCAGAGGTCCCCTGGACAATCTCAGACACTAAGCTTTTTGTATCTCTTATGGTGGAAGGTAAGTCCATATCTTTTGTCCTCCACACTGGAGCAACTCATACTACCTTGACTTTTTTCCAATGACCAGTCTAATTTGCTTCAACTTCTATTAGAGGTATTGATGGCAGACTCTCAATTTTAAAACCTTCAATTGGTGTCAATTAAGTCAACAATTTTTCTCCCATTCTTTTCTGATCATTTCTTGCTGTGACTCACATGGCTCTTGCAGTTCTTGGGATGAAGGACTGCAAGAGGATGGGAAAATAAAGAAAAGACAAAACTGGAGTCAGGTGGAGCCCTTATTCCCCTGATGGGAGAAAAGGAACTGCCCTTTCACTGAAGGATCATTTATTTAAACATTTTAGCATCTTCATATCATATGACACCACATTATCTTAGCAACCCACTGTTAAGAGTGTCTCGGGGCTAGATATGCTCTGAGCTGAAGAAACTTTTTCATATGGCTTGCTCCAGATGCTGTTTATTCTTGGAATGGCCATGCCAAAACCCTGCTTGTATGGTCAATTTCCAGCTTTAATGGCTCCCAACATGTCCCTCTTTTTTTTTGTTTTTGTTTTTGTAGCACAGGATGGGTGGTCAGTTGAAACTGGAGGAGCTGTGTTTGTATTAACTCTGTAGAAGATCTCTTCATGTTTGAACTATTTTCATTTTAAGTGAAGTCCAAGGATTTTAAGTCTCTGCATTCTGCAATTGAAAACCTGTATAGTTCATTAATCCATAACAGTAGACGGCTATCAGTGCAAACAGCAATTGTCAGAAGGTGTTAGTGATTTGAATTTTTTTTTTGCCAACATTTACTATTGCATTAGTTATACTTCTCACATTTCTACTTTTCTGCATGAAGTTCAAGACCAAGTTAAGGTGGGACCTGTATCAAGTACAATCAGATTTTTTGTTGTCTATAAAGGTCAGTTAAGTCTCCTCAGGAATTCTCAGGGAACAATGCACAGCACCTCTTTGCTCTTCTGTCAATGTCAGCCATCTTATTGAGTCCCAACTATTGCTTGAACATGTTGTTTTCCTTTTTTTTTTTTTTTTTTTTTTTTTGTGCCAGGGCTTCAACTCACAACTTCATGCCTGCCTGGAGGGCACTTATGCAGCTGAGCTAAATCCCCCCCATTTTGCTTTCTATGAAAGCCCGGGAGACCTTTCCTCCTGGTGGCTCTCCTTAGGCTCACTACACACCAATGGTCACTTTCGTCTGTTGTCTCACAAACTTCTTGATCAGATGATCAGGGGATCACTGAGCATAGGGTGACTCAGCAGAGGTTCTCTTATGTCCTGAGTTCTCACTGGCCTCAGAGCCAAATATCGGCTATCCTTTTAGCCCATCTACCTCCCTAATAATTTTTTTTAGCCTGTAAACCCCAGTTGTTGAATATGCAAAAGAAACCATTGATAACAGTAGAGTGCAGTAGGGACAGTAAGCTTCACATTATTATCTTATTTAAATATCAAACACTTTAGAACATAAAATGAAGCTATTATTTTCTACTAAACATGGATGATTCAACACTTGAATCCCTATAGAATGTTAACAGTTACTTATTTTACACAGAAAATTAGAAATCAAAACTGATGCTTAATATTACAGTATAACAATCACGATGACATTTTGTAACATACCTGAATTTCCATTTTTGACATAAAATACTCCTTTTAGCAAATCATCCCTATCTAATACACAAAAGTTTTATCTATCTTGTTTACCTTTAGTTGGATGGACACCTATATATTTTTGTTGAAGAGGGCTGAATCTGAAACAAAATTCTTTTTTTTTTTTTTTTTTTTTTTTGGCACCAGGGATCGAACTCACAGCCTCGTGCCTGCCAGACAGGCACTTAAGCCACTGAGCCAAACTCCCGGGCCTCAAAATTCCATAAACAATTCCTGTTTTACATTTTGGAAAACTTGTACATCTGGAAGCATGAATACATTTAATACCACATGAGGTTAATAGTAATCTATCATAGTCAAACCTTTGCATGGGCATATTTAAATCAAAAATCTTATTATCTGGAAAATTTAGTCTTTTAATGATGATTGATATGAACATATCATAATAATATACTTTTAATAACAATTATTGCAATGTCTCCCATAAGGTTCTGGAGATCATTGGGGCCTCCAATCAATGAACAAGAACTGATTAATATTATTAGGCAGTTACTTTCTTTTTCATCAATTGGAGTCCTGTCCAATAATCTCCTCCACCCTAGGAATTTTTGTTCAATTATCTTAATAATAATTTGTGATGCCTTATGAAAAACCCAGTTATAATCTTTATCCCATTAATTTTTAAATAAGGAGAGACTCTCAAGTGCATAATAAACAACAATATACATTGCATTTGCACAACCAATTTTGGAATCGTTTTGACTAGCTGAGAACACAGGTCAAAGAATGTTTTTTAAATGTATGTCCCAGATTGTAATTTGAACAAACAAAAAATGTAAAAGAAAAAACAAAAGAGAAAAAATTGTTCAGATAAAAAGAATAGCTTTTCACTGAATGGGCAAGTGGACAACATGAACGGAGAATCTGTACAGATTGGAACAGACATAGAAACAAGCAAATAACCTGTCAGTGTCTGCAACAACTGTCTAAGATCCTGGGGGAGGCTATTTATACACTTGTATCATTCTCCTTTAATGAACTAACTCCCTTCTTATGCTCTGTGTTCCTGGGGCTGGAATACCTGTTCACTCCAGCTCCCCATGCCCTCAGGGCATTTCTCAAGCAGTCTGTGCCACTTTGGGCACTCCTGTACAGGCACTTGTGCTTTTGGCTCTACATGTGTGAACAACCACTAGCTCAGCTAACTCCCCAAAACAGCTTCCCAGACTGGAAAAATAGACAACAGATACACAAGCAGACAAACACCTTACAAAATCAGAGTGCATGCAAACATATTTTTAGCCAAATTGAATTACAGTAACTTTTTACAATTGTAGAATTTATAACTATGAGTAGACTAGTCAGATTTTTGTTGTAGGTCAATAGCAGAGATCTATTATAAAAAAAGATTTGGAAAGGACAAATTCTTATTGACAGCATATATTTTGTATTTTATCTTAAGAATACTAGTAACTTTTGTGTCCCCTTTTTTCATGCAATTTTCAATGTGGTTATCTCTATACACTCTAATCATCTATTTAGTAATGAGTCTGTGGCCAAGATCCCCATCTCCCAAATGAGTGTACAATGAAGGCTTAAACAAATGAGACAAGTGGTATGATTTTAGGGCTCCTGGAAGCTCAAAACCCTCTGCAGAGTTCGAACCTCTGGGGGCTAAGACAAAGAGCTTCTCTGGGCTGCCCATATTTATTACATCTTCAAACAGTGGAGATACTGAGGAAAGTGGGGGAACTGAGTGGACCTTGGGAGCCATTTCAAAGACTCCTCTGAGTAGTAAATTATGCCAGTTTAGGAGAACCATCTTATCTCCTAAATGATGACATTTATGGTAGGAGTGAGACTGCAGGAGTGAAATGCCTACAACTGAAGTCTCTATCTATTTAATTGGGGTTGGAGCCAGGTGTCCTCAGCTGTGATCTTATCTTGCCCTTTGAGGTATCTCTGGCATCACAGGCCACTACAGGCCTCAGTCAGGACCAGCAATTCTTACAGGTTCACTTGCTATGAGTCAGCTCCCTTCACCAGGCAAGAGGCCTAGGACAGGCTCACAGATAAATATAGAAAGCCAATTAGTTCATTTTAAATCCTGCTCAGAGCCACTTCATAGTGGTTTCCAACAATTTATACCTTTGAGTTGTGCTTTTGGTTACCATCTGTTAGGCACCCTGGGTCAATTAAGGTTGGTTCTAGCTTCATTTTTTTCTATTAGTTGTGGCATGGTCCCTGAGGAACCATTGTCATAGGACTGAGCCTCAGTTTCTTGAGAGGTGGAATCAACTCCTTCTCTGGGTTTGGGCCTGTGACACAGCTAGCCAAAATGTTCTGGTACCCAGATAGGCCATTTAACGTTTCCTGGAAAAGTGTAAGCATACCCTGAACCCCAAGTTAGCATTGGAATGGGTACTTTTATTGCTCAGTGTGAATCTCTCTCCAAAGGACTCCTGGCCTTTACCTGATTACATTTTTTTGCTTCTGTGGTAGTAAGAACCTTATGTACAGAGAAAAGAAGCTGCAATTTGTATTTAGGCACCCAGGGCTCTCACTTGCTGTTTGTGGCACCCACCTTAGGCTTTTGTTCCTGTCTCCCTGCCTCAAGGTGTTGGGCAAGACTAGCTGGTGTGCAGGCAGGCCATGGCGGGTGTGCATGAAACCACTGCTGCCACCAGCTGAACCCAAGCGCTGAGCATGCCAACTGTGCTTCATCTCTAGCCTGCAGACCTTGCTGCTGTTGGGGATCTGAGCACAGGCAGTGCCAGTACTACATAGTAAACTTTCATGCATATGAAGCATGTACACAGTCAATGGAAAAACCTGGGTGTCTCAGGTGTGCCAGAACCATGTCCCACCTTCCCAGAGCCACATCTTACTTTCCTGGTCCTGTGCCAAGTGCTGTGGCACCATCAGCAGGCAAGCCATTAAAAGACTTGACAGGGCTTTGTGAAGTTTCCTCCATAGCATATGGGAGGCAGGGCTACAAACCCCAGCTCCATAGTGTAGGTCCTACCTCATGAAGTCAGGCCAGTCCAGGCCATCATGGGGAAGTTCTCCATGCCTTACACCATTTGTGTATTTTTAAAGGCAAAATTCTGAAGTTGTTCTAGGCCCTGATGGCTAGAAATCAAATCCAGGGATGTCTCTCAACAGTTGAAGGACGTCTCCTCCATGCCCTTGTGGCTGCTGTTCTAAATTGATCATAAGTTTGCAACTCAAAAGCAAGTCAATCACATGTGGCAGCAAAATCACTCTTTGTATCCCTCCAGGTTAACAATTTAGTACTTCTACTCTGGTGAGAAACATAACCCACACCCTGTAGATCGGTAGTTGCCACACTTTGAGGCCATGCTAGAGACCAATCGCTTTGGGCAATAACTGAAGCATTTGTACCTGTGTTCAAAAATCCTTTAAATGGTTTTCCTTTAATTATCAATTTTATCTCAAGGCAATCCTGCTTTAGCTATTGAAACAAATAAATATCAGAAGGCCCAAAATTCTTGAATCCTCTTTCTTTATTTGTAGATTTTCCAATTTTTATCAAGGGAAGAATAACCAAATGAGTGATAGGAGACTGCAGGGTGATTGGAACAGTGTTTTGATAAGATTGAACCATAACCTTGATTTCCCCTTGTAGCTGAAACAAGCAACATTGTTCTTTCATCTCCCTTCTCTGGGTCAAGCTGCAGGTTCAGTGGAGCTCTTTGGTTCCCTCCCCTGCTTGGGGTCATGTGAGAGCTAGTGAGAAAAAAAGAAAACAGCTATGTTTCCTTACTAAGTAACCCTTTAAAATCTGTAGAGGTCTAGATAGATTTGTGCTGCTCTGTTTTTTCCCTAGTCTTGCTCTAAGCTGTTTTCCCATTTCCTTCCAAGTATGTAAATTTACAATTTTTTTTCTTCTGGAAACAAACTCAAGAAATTTAGCAAGCTGTGTAATGTCAATGTATTGAAAACTAAAATTGACATAAAAAAACAGAAAGTACCTAAGTAAATGTAGAGTTACATTGATCATGAATTTGAAGCAAGTATCACTGAAGTAAACAATTTGGGAAACAACAGAGTTTGAGAATTTAAACTACCAGATATCAAGATGTATTACAAAGCAAGAGTGAGACAGTGATATGCTGGAGCCAGTCAATTATCAGCTTATGAAAGCCAAATGTTGAATTTTTAGAAATTTTATATGTTAGTTGTCATCATATTGGCTATTTGAAATTGTCTTTTGTGAGAGTATTTTGTAAACAAAAATCAGCAAACCACAAGTCAGGACCATATTACTTTCCTATAAACTAAAAGTTCGTTATGCTGAAAGGGCTGTGCCAGACCCCACTGAAAGTTTCTTGGACTAGATAAGCCTTCCACATCAGTTTTGAATTTACTTCAAGTGGCCCAATGGTATCACCATCTACACCTTGGACAGATAATTGAAGGTTTTGTTGAAGAGACAGATAGTAACGATATTTCCTCTACAGGTGCAGCAGAACAACAATTTTTTGCAAAATGTCCTCCACACCCACAATGAAAACAAGCAGTTTTGTTTTTTCTCTTTTCATTAGGCTGCTCACTGATGACTTGAATGATTATAATTGTCTCGATCTATTGGGTATTTGAAGCTTAGTAGCAGAGTAGATATGTTGAAGGCCCTCCATGTACTCCCATATCTTTCTGGCTTCTTTTAGTGCCAATTTAAAGGGAGACTGAGAAAATAGTTCTACTCCCTTAAAGGCAGAAGTTCCAACCTGTAATGCAGCAAAACTTCTCTAAATTGAAAAGGTGGGAATAGTTGCTTGAGATGCAATTAAAAGCATCAAGTGTTGTAAAATAGAATTTTTAGCAAAGCTCTCCTCTTGAGGGAAAGAGTTATTCCCCATCTCTCCTTTCTTATCTAATTGACCAAAGCCAGAGGTCTTAAATTCTTTTGGGGTTTCTTTTATTCCATTATCTTTTTCTTACTCAGGACTTGATTTTAAAATATTGTTCTGAGCAGTTTTTTTGTGGCTGCCTCCATAAGGTATAATCATTAAGATACTTTCTAATCAAAATCCATGAAAGAAAACTAAATGCTGAAATTGTTATGGCATGTTCAAGAAAAGGAACAGTCCCTTCACTGTAGGATCATTTATTTATATCTTTTAGCAATGTAATGTCATATGACACCCTGTTTCCTAGCAGCCCACTGTTTGGATTGTCTTGGGGCTAGGTGTTCTCTGGTCTTAAGCAGCTTCTATATGTGGCTTGACCCAAGTGTTCTTTGTTTTTGGAATGGCCTTGCCCCAGCTCTGCTTGTGTGGTCAATTTGCAGTTTCAAAGGCTCTGAACCCTACCTTCCCTGTTCCCCTCCTCAGGTTAAATATACTGTCCAAATTAACTGACACTCTCATCATTCCTGGTGCTCTTCCCACTTTTCTCACTGCTCTCTTCGCCGTATTTCTGGTCTCACCCACAGCACCCATTTCCTACTCAGATCTAAATCCTAGGATCTGGGATACCTCCTCTCTTTCCCTGACTCTCAATCAAACACTTTTTACCACTGAGGAAACTAAAGCTAATTATCTCTCACTTGCTCCAAAAGTGGTCTTATAGTCCCTAACAAGTCTCCATTTGACACTCCAGTTCTCCTTTTTTGAAAGGCAGGTGGCATATACAAGTTGGTCTAGGACCTCCAAGCTATCAATCAGGTAGTTTTTCCTGTCCATTCTGTAGTGCCCAATGCATATACATTTTTATTGTCTATTCCCCATTGACTAATCTTTACTCAGTCCTAGATTTGATGAATGCTTTCTTCACCATTCCCTTACATTTCTCCTCACAACCTCGATTTACTTTTACCTGGACTGAGCATGACATTGACCAGTCCCGAGACCTGACCTGGACTGCTCTGCCACAAGGATTGAGAGACAGTCTCCACTATTTCAGCCAGGCCCTTGCCCATTAATTGTTCTCCTTCCACTGATCTTATTACTGAGTCATGTGCTATGCAGATGATATCTTCCTCTGCAGCCTTTCTTATGAATCTTCCATACATTGTTCTCTCTTACTCTTACAACTCTTAGACACAAAGAGTTTCCATTCATCTCTGTTCAAGGCTCTAAGCTCCTCTCCATCTGTCACTTATCTGGGTGTCATTCTACACAAACAAACTTGAGCCCTTCCTCCCCTTTATGTCTGATTAATCTGTCAGATTCCAATCCCTACCACAAAGCAACAACTTCTTTGCTTTCCTGAAAGAGTGGGACACTTCTCTTTCTGGGTTCTTGATTTTGTTGTCCTTACCAAATCCTTTTATAAGATTACAAAAAAAGACCTAGTTGAACCTTTAGATCATAAGAACTTTCATCAGTCTTCCTTCCAGACCCTGAACAATCCCTAAAAACAGCTTCTGCTCTGGCTATGCCAGACTGTACTCAACATTTCTGTCTGTATACTGTAAGCATGGTGGTTGCATGGTTGCTGTTGTTGCCCAAGGTTCAAGCATAAACCCAGTATCTTTCCCATCTAAACAACTCAATCCCACTGTTTCAGTTTGACTGATCTGCCTACAAGTGGCTGCTGTTGCAGCTTTATGCTTACAGAAGCTCTAAAAATTACTAGATCTGTATCACTTACAATAAACTCCTGCAATAACCTGCAGGGTCGCATATCCTATCATATCTCTCTAAACTTCTATCTGCTCCTCATAGCTTATAGATACTTGCACTCTTTACAAAAACCCCTGCAAAAACTGTTGTCTTGGGTTCTGACTTTGATCCTGCCTCTCATCTCACACCCACTCTGTCTCCTTCTCAAATGTCAGACCCACATAAATATCTGTCTCTTATCTATTTGTCAACCTCACTCTTTCCTCCTATCTAGTAGTCCCCTTGCTTATCCCTTATCATTCTTAATTTATTGATAGGAGTACCTGAAATGTTTCCCACACATCACCAGCTAAGGTAGGCTATGCAATTGTCTCACATGATTCTATTGTAGAAGCTGCAGCTTCCCCCTCATATACCACCTCCCAGTGGACTGAACTGACTACTCTAGCTCATGTCCTTACACTGGCCAAAGCCTTACAGGTTAACAGCTATTCAGATTCCAAATATGCATTACACATACTTCACAACCATGATGCCATAGGGACAGAGAGAGAGGATTTATCATCTCTCAGGGGTCTTCAACCACAATGTCCCATACATTAAGGCCCTTCTCTAGGCAATTCTGCCAATACAGGCAGCTGCATTTCATTGTAAAGGACAACAAGTTCTTTCAGATCCCATAACTATTGAAAATGTCTTTGCAGATAAAACTGCAAAGGAGGGTAATCTCTCCCATCATGCTACAAATGGCCAATACTTTGCCCTCTCCTGCTTCACCCCTACTGACTCCCCTTCTGAGCATCAACAATACCAAAATGGGTGGTTCTAGATCAGGACATCTCCCTCCTCCCTGCTTCACAGGCTCGCACTATCAATCATTTTATCTCTCCATGACAATTTTCATGTAGGTTCCAAAACCATCACCCATTTACCTGAGCCACTTATTTGCTTTCTTCCTGAAAGACCCTCCTTAAGACTATTGCAACTCAATGCCTCATCTGCCAGGTGCCAGTACCTCAAGGTTCTCTGAGGCCTCCCCCTTTTCCCACACACCACACATGAGCTTCCTCCCAAACCTAGGACTGTGACATTGACTTCGCTCACATGCCACAGGTATGAAAGTTAAGATATCTTTGGTCAAATTCAATATCTTCACTGGGTGGGGAGAGGCTTCTCCACAAGTTCAGAAGAGGTTTCAGTAGTCATTAATTCTCTCCTAACCAATATAGTCAACCAATGTGGTCTCCCCATCTCCATTCAATCAGATAATACTCTTGCTTTCATTAGTCAGATCATTCAGGAAGTGCCCAGGTCACTTGAAATATAATGGAAATTTAACACTGTACTGGCCTCAAACATTTGGTTAGGTAGAATAAACTAATGGTCTCTTTAAGGCTCATCTTACTGAGATAACACTTCAGCTTCAAAAGGCCTGGGTTTCTCTCCTCCTAATTGCTCTCCTTAAATTTGCACCCTCTAGAGAACTTGCTGGATATCATTTGAGCTTTTATACAAGCACAGTTTTCTGCACAGACCAGACTTCAGGCCAGTGGTCAATCCTATCAGAAATTATTGCCCAGTTTTGCAAGAAGTCTGAAAAGAAATATAACTTGCTGCTAGCCTTTTCCTGCCTTCTCCTGACACACACTTTTGATAGCCTGGTCAACAAATTGGTTTTAATTAAAGATTTCCATTCTGAATCCCTGCAGACAAACTAGAAGGGCTCTTTCAGAGTCATCTATATCACAATGGTGGTTCATCAACAAGACTTCCTGCAGTGGATTCACTGTGTAGAGTAAAGTTGTGCCCAGCTGACAATTTTCTGACCTCTCCCTTTGTGAAATCAATGCATTTTTTTTCCTTTGTGGGACCACTACCTATCTGTGCCTTCCAACCTACTAGACTGGAACCTGTACACTGGTATATCTTAGCCTATATATGGATATAATCCCAGGAAACCAGAGTCTGCCTGTCACAGTAAAGACCCAGATTTGAGAGAACAAGGCTTGCTATGGTTTGTGTCTAGGTGGCCCACCAAGCCTCATGCAGTCATGGAGGTGGTTGCATCTGCATTTGTGATTGGTTTGCTGCTTAGTGCTGGGATTAGCAGTGTGGGTGCTGCACCCACCCAGTGTCAGAGTCACCATACAATGTAAGGGCCAGAAGGAGGAGTGCTTTCTCTCTTTTGCCCTTTCACTCTTGTTGTTTGCAGCCACCGTGAAAGGCTGCCCCTCAAACATACCACCCTGCCTTGGAACCAGCTGAGTATGGACTGAAACCTGCAAAACTGTAAGAAATAAACTTTTCCTTCCCTCATTTTGGTTGTCAGGTGTTAATGTCTCAACAAGAGAAAAGTAACTGAGACAGAATTTGGTACCAGAGGAGTGGGGTCTTTGCTGTGACTGTACCTGACCAAGTGGCTTGGGAATGGCTTGTGGGAAGAGTTTGGAAAGGTTTGGAGATGTTGCCTGAATGCATAGAGTTAGAAAACAGCTTAGGCTGTTTTGTAGGGCAGATTCTGGTCAGAGCTTAGGAGACCAGAAAGCTAAAGAAAGCCTGGTGATAAAGACCAGGCTCAGGAGGTTTCTGCTTAGGAGAAGGACTACATTGGTTTTTGAACTTCAGACCATGTGTGTTATGACTTGGCAGGAAGTTTGTATGCATTTTGCTCATGTTCAGAGGCTTTGCCTGAGACTGAGATTAAGGGAAGTAGACTGATTAATATGGCAAAAGAAATTTCAAGGCAGCCAAATGTTGAGGTGGTGGCATGGCTATTTTGGGGCTCTTTTAGCCAGGTTTACGTTGCAAATCAAGAGCAAAGAGCCCAGAGGATGATTTAAACATCATGAGTTTGGCCAGAAAGAAAGCTCCAGTAAAGCTGTGAACCGTAAAGATAGAGTCAAGATTACATCAAATGCTGAGAAGGAACAAGAAAATAGAAAGATGGCCCAGGGGCCTCACAGGAAGTGATGGTGGGTGTCCACCCTTTGCAGCCTCAAAGACTTTGCTCAGAGGAGAAAGCTGCATGGTGCCATGTTCCAGAGTGGCAGCTGAGACCATGTGAGGTTCCAAAATGGCTATGGCCACACCAGGTTCCAGAATATCAGCAACAGAGAGAATCTGTTCTTTACAATCAGGTTCAGAGTACCCAGCAATCCAGGCACTCGATCCCTACAAGCCAAGAGAGAGGAAACTTTGGTTGCTCCAGCTGGCAGTAGACCTTAGCAACATCCACATGGCAGTGGTTTTAGGCACATGGAGAGTGCATGAATTTTGAGGTTAAGGCAGCTTCCACCTGATTTCAGAAGAAGGTCTGGGAGGTCACGCAGTGTGCCACTGAGAGGGAAGTGTGTGAATTTGTGAGTGTGAAGACATAGATACAGTGGAGAACCCAGAAGTTTGCAAATGCCAAGAGCATGGATTGTCTAAGGAAAGCTGCAAGGGATGAGCAGAGTGGGCCTAAGAGAGAAGCTATGAGAGTTAAAATCCCTGGAAGTACCACAGGAGTGGAGTCACTCAAGTCTTTTGGAGCTCAGAACCAGATTGCTTCAGATACTGAGCATGAGACTCCAGGACTTAATGTTTGCCCTGCTGGATTCTGGAGTTCCTTTGATCCCAATCCTTTGTATCCCATTTGTATCCTTTGGAATGGTAATGTTTATCTTGTGCCATTGTATGTTGAAAGTGTTTAACTTTTATTTTTCATTTGTACAGGGGCTTACAGCTAAGAGTTTGCCTTAGATCTTGGAGAAGGTTGGGACTTGGACTTTTCAGCAATGCTGAAACTGTTAGAGCTTTGGCTACCCTTGGAGTTGGAATGTCTTTTGCATAAAGGTTGTACATGAGTCTTTGGGGGACCAGGCGTGGAATGTTATGGTTTGTATCTAGATGGCCACCCAAGTCTCATGCAGTCATGGAGGTAGCTGAATTTAGTGCTTGTGATTGGTTCATTGCCTAGCATTGGGATTGGTGGTGTGAGTGCTGCAACTACCCAGGACCAGAGTCACCATACAATGTAAGGGCTGGAAAGAGGAATGCTTCCTCTATCTTTTGACTGTTCACTCTTGCTGTTTGCAGTCACCATGAATGGCTGTCATTCAGCCATGCCACCCTGCCTTGGAACTAGCTAAGTATGGACAAAAACCTCCAAAAAGCTTAAGAAATAAACCTTTCCTTCCTTCATTTTAGATGTCAGGTATTTTGTCTCAACAATGAGACAAAAGTAACCAAAACAGGGCCATTCAGTTAATCCCTCTCTTTGTTGGCCCAGGAATCACTGCTGCATTGGTAACAGGAATAGCTGGCCTGACAACATGTGTCTCTTACTGGTATTCCTTGTCTCAAGACCTGTCTCAAAAGCGTAAAGAGATAATTAAAACCATAGTCACTTTACAATTCCAAATTGATTCTGGCATCAGAGACCTCTCCAAAACTGAACAGGCTTATACCTCTTAATGGATGAGAAAGGTGGCTTACATATCCTAGGAAGATTTTGCTTTTACATAAACTTTTTAGATACAGCTAAAAAGCTTACAGAAATGACCTCAGAAATCAGACTCCTAGATTAATGTCTGGAGTTAGAGCTCATGGTTCTTTCCCTTAGTAGGATGGTTGGTCTGTAGAATCTTCTTTCTCTTGTTTGGTTCCTGCCTTTTCAGACTCCTGTCAAGTTTTATAAGACTGCATCCAAACAATCACTAATTGGCACCTGTGCTCTTTTCCTCCCCCCAGTACTAAAGAGTTCCCCAAGATTTTCCTTCCCACTATGTTTCTCACTCAACGGATGTGTAATGCAGGAAGTAGTTTTGACAAACAGTGCCAAGTTCCCTTTTTCTTATTCTTTTTTTCCTGTTTGTTTATAACAAAAAGATGGGAATGCAAACTTTGATTTAACCATGACACTCCCAACCTGTCTTGCAAGAGCGATCATTCTCCACTCAGCATCATAGCTGTCCTCAGCAAACACAGGATGTCATAAAAGAGGTAACATGGAGCATGGAACCTTCCAAACACCCAGACATCTGAAGACACACTAACATTCACCCCGGATGCCTCAAGGACTTTATGCCCTGAGGCACAAAACACCCAAAGAACTTTAACTGCTGAGGTTTGCTAAGATCTTCCTGTCTAATTTCCTTTGCCTTTTTTCAAGCCCTATAAAAAGGGCTCACTTCTCTTTGATTCTTACAGATGGCCTTATAAATCTCTATCTATGTGCACTGAAGTATTAAATTGTATGTCTTGTAGCTTTCACACAAGCCTATTGAGTGGTCCTTGCCTGGTATCATTTCTTACAATAGAGTTTAGTGAGATGGCTGTCTCTGAAATCTCTGTGCAGTGACATTTGCTTAACTGAAAATAATAACTCTGCAGAAATATTTGTTTTTTTTTATTTGGAAGCAAATTCATTTATGTTGATGAGCACTGATCTGGATTATCCTCAGAATATCAGGCCCTAATCTCTAGTGTTCTAGGACTTTTATATGATGTACAAGTAGGAGGTACAGAGGCAAATCAGAACAGTCTGGCAGTTCTGATTAGCAAGCAGGATGAGATAATTGGTTATAAGTGTAAGTTAATGACCATCAGTTCATGGAGCTTGGTACAACAGTACAGAAATATTCTCAAGAACACAAAATTCAATTACAGTGTATTCACTCTAGCAGTAGCAACCCTATAATAGTTTAATCCAAGACTGAGTTCTAATTACACTATATAACTAGAGTGGATTTTCACATTAATATTGTGTCTCAGTAGTAAAGATACAGAAGCATTTTTCCAAATCTACCAGTAACCATGTTAATAGATGTTTTTGTAATTTATTTTGTTTTTAAATCAACAATTTTGTACACTAGTTTTTTTGTAATCAGATTGTTTTTCTACTAATTTTCAGTACCATTCATTGTCTACACTAGTTCTTTTATATTTCCTAACAAAACTGAACATTTATTAATATACTACCTTTAATTTTCATAGACCTATAATTTCATTAGGCATATGAACTAGATCCCAAGAAACGACAGTTTGTTCTCTATCATCTAACTATAGAAACATTTTCCTACTGTTCTGTATTTGTTTCCTCAACACTTGCTGCTCAGCTCTAAAACATTGATATAAATAATTTTTGCTTAGATGTCTCTGTATATGAGTGTTTATGTATGTGTTAACACAGTAGCTCATCACTAGCTATACTTTTGTATATTTTTATAGGCTGACTTTATAGTGCAATAAAAAAATCAATTTCCAAGCCAAGTGACTTATACATGAGATATTTATTTATTGCTCAGTTTATAGGGACAGTGTGGGTTAATAGGGTAACTCTCCTCAGTATGTTTACTCAGAAACTGAAGCTGTCAGAAGCTTTATCACAACATATCCTTTTAGTAATGCCAGAACAAAAAATGAATCATGGAAAATTACTCACCGAATCTTAAAATTCTAAACATGAAGTGATGCTTTCATTTATGATATTCATTGACTAAAGTAACCCAAGATACATGTAAATTCAACTATAATGATTAAACATTTTTCTACATTGAACTTGAAAAATAAAGTAGTGGTAAAGGATGATACAATAATAAATTATTTCCTAATTGTAAATAAAATATTAAGCACAGAATATGACTGAAATAATAAAACCATGTTATGACACAAAGATATGCATAAAATTACAACATTACTGAGGCATTTATGTTTAAAAATTATTTTTGTAATTATGTATATACTTTATTTTACTCTAAGTTGGAACAGCTGGATTTTCAAGATATGTAGTTGAAGTTTAGCATGAAATAATATTATTATAGACAGCTAAGTTACTTAAATTATTGTAGGCAGTCAGAATAGGGCTGTGTGCTGGGGAGAGAGGTCAGTGCAGAAGACAACTATGCCTAGAGTGATGCATATTCACTGAAAACCGGGTTTCAAGAAAAGAGAAATAGCTACACTCATATGCTTCCCCTAGGGATGAACAGTAGTGATTGATATTCTCAATAGGCATCAATCAACCATCTTGGGGTAGATGACCAAACCTCCATAACCCAAGTCCTGTCTTCCATGTTTGCTTGCTCCCTGTCTTGTTTCCCAATTTGATCCCCATTTAATCGATATTATCCAAGTAACTATACTTGTAATATTATTGGCTGACCAGTTTTGTCCCACTTCAAACTCATTTCATGACTCATTTCATGACTTCCCATAGAATCAATACTACCTAAATAACTATATTTGTAGTCTTATTAGTTGACTATAGTTTTGTCCTACCTTGAATCTGTGTCACCTCATGGCTTTGCTCAATAAAACACCCTTGAGAAGTGGGGCTGGTAGGCAACTCATTTTCCAGGATCTCTTCTGTATCTCTTAGAAGTTTTATTTCTCTCAATAAATTCTTACTCTTAACTTCCATTGTTCCTGGAATTCATTTCTCAAATTTAGAAAACATAAACTCAGTGTTTCTGAAATCTAGCAGGTTGAGAGTCATGATATTTCCCTTATATTATTTGAATTATTTGATGATAGTATATCACATACCCTATATCAATATCATAGGTATTAAACATATTCTAATTACACTTGAAGTAAATTTTATTATTTAATTGACTTAAGGGTCTGTTGCATTTATTTTAAAAGTTTGTGTAACTTACAGATTTTCAAAGGAATTAGTAATTTCTTTAAAGTAATATATTTCAATCACTTAATTTTCCAGTAAAAATATACAAACTGTAAAACCTTAATAACAGGGTCCAAATCATGCAATCTAATCTGATAAAATTATCAAAAATTTAGTATAGCCTTTCCAATAGAAATGAGATTTTAGAATAAAGCAAAGGTTCTGAAAAATTCTTAACTGTCTCCTATTATTGAGAAATTCAATTCTTTTTCACTCTTTTTAATTTCTTATATTTTGAGTGCAATCCTCAAGATCTGATTTTATTCAGTTTTTATTGAGAATGAAAATTGGCCAAGTTGAAACAAGCTCTTCTGAGTCCTAGTTTCAAGTAGGCCTCAACTTTATTAGACTAAAACAGTACAATCCCAGCATTTTCCCAGCCCTCACTAAAAGATCAGAACTATAGGTACTAAAAACTCAAAACCAAATCCCTATGATGATTTAAGTGTCCTTAAAGTGCTACAATAGTATGCTCAAGAATGCCCAGGAGAGTTCCTATTTGTCACAGCCAAAATCTGGTAATAGTCAAGCATCTGACCACCTGGTTTAGAGCAGTTATTTTAGAAAGCTTGTAATTTTAAATCCTTTCTCTCATCCTTTGTGACATAGATCCTCCACACTCTGAATTATTTTTTCAAGGAACTGAGAGGACTTTCTTTAAATGCAAGTATTCAGGGAAATAACTCAGCTCCATTGTCCATCACTTGAGTATTTTGCTGTGAGATATGATAAATTTGCTTCTCTTCCAGATAAACAACAACTTACAAATCAGTCACTGCTTAAAATCTAATTGTTCCTCCTCACCATTCTCATTATTTAAAACACTCAATCACTTCTATTAGTCACTCAGTCAGTTCAATTTGGCTGGCTTCCCATTGCAGTAATTATTTATGTATAAAATCTACCCTTACAGTTTTGATTAGTGTTATCTTTGACAACTGTCATTCCATTACATTCATAAATATTCTCTCTGATGATGTAGATTTATAGTCTATCAGTATTTATATTCTGAATTTGAGCAACTTGTTATCACCACAGAGATAAATCCTAGATAGGAATGGGAATGAGACTATCACTCATCTTCTCCTAAAAGTAAAGTTGCATCAAAACAGAAAAAAAGCTCAGTTCAGAACGCATTAGGAGGACCATGTCCTCAAACAAGGCCTAAATTGTCTTCAAGGCAAGAAAAATAAGGAAATGTTAAGTGAGATAGTTTCAGATAAAAACTGGATTATCCAATGGAAGAATCTTATTCCTAATGATAAAAAGGAAAGAAATTCCCAAACTGCTAGACTTAAGGTATGAGATCTTGTTCTCTAAAATCAAAGAATGAAGTCTAGGAGAATAGAGGTTAAGAGCAGAATCTACTTACTGGAAAAAGAATGTTATGTTTATTAGGAAAAGAAACTTCTGTCTAAGACAGACAGAAGAGCTCCCAAAAGGGTTGGCCAGGATCTCACTTTTCAATGGAATTTTATAGAGCAAAACCACAAGGTGAGGCGGGTCTAAGGTGGGAAAAACTATAATCAAGTAATAACATTACAAGTGATCACTAAGGTAACATTGATTCAGTGGGAAATCACAAAGTAGATGTGAGATGGGACAAAACAGGGGTCTCACAGCCCTGAATAAGCCAATCAAGTTATAACAGTGCTCACAGGAGAGTCCCTTCCTCACCACATGATAAAAGAGGCTTAGAACAAAGCTACTCCAGTGCTAGCTCTGGGCTCCCTACGTTATGCCAACAAGGTAGCTCTTTATTTACTTATTTTCCCTCCTTTTCTCAGTAAGGTGATTTTGCTCCCCTGTCTCTCTTCTCTTTCTAATAAAATGAGTTTGTTTTTCCTTCTGAACTTACATTTCTAATTATTTTATTGCTATAGAATTTTTTATGAGTCTTGATAAAGATTTACTTTCATAGGCAACACATTTAGAATAAGAATATCAATAACAATGACATTATACATAAACTGAGAAACATTGTTGGGGCAATATAACAAACTTATAGATATTTCATGATTAATTGGAAGACTGACCAAGTTTCTGTTCTGCTGCTTCTGGTAAATTCAATTGACCCTGACAATGTCAGAGCAATTGTCTATACCTTAAGGCACCTTGGGCTGACTTGTGCTCATGCAGTAAAAGCTCTCTCTCCCACCATTTCTATATTATGGTAATGCCCTTAAGTATATTCATTCTGTATATTCCTACATTATGCTAATGTCCTTAACCACTCTCATTCAGTCAAGTCTTTCTCTCTGGAACAATTCCTATATTATGGTAATGCCCTCAAGGATGCCCATTATCCCTGCAACAGTCCACTGGTATAAAGATTAAATGATGCCTTCTTATCTCCTTGGAGCAAAGAGTTCTCCTTTTGGTTTGGTTTGGTTTGGCTTGGCTTGGGAAATTTCCCACAACAGCATCACTGTAGGCATTTAGAACTTTGGCTACCAATCTCAGACTTACGTCTTCCAGTCTTTGTGTTCTATGGTGAGTGACTATATCTAAGGAAGCTTTTCAGTTTGAAAGGAAGTAGATTGTATCAACATGATTTTTAATTATTAAGATTTTGCAATTTCAGAAACTTCCTCATTATCACTCGTTTGCATGTGAATTATTTTCTTCCAGTTTGATATTTACTATGATTAGATAATAAAGTGGGGAAGACTGGCAAAATTGGCATCTTTCCCAATCTTCAATTCACTGCCATGCTTTCTTTAAACTATCATGCTGCTGTGTACCACCAGCAGCAATTACCTCTATGCTAGCAAAGCCTACCATTCTTCTGGCATGAAGAATCTCACCTACAGTGCTTCTAATTATGGATGCATTTTTCCTTTTTCAAAATACCAGAAAGTTTCCTGTATGTGTAATCATTTACCACCTGTAGGCATTCTTTCAACTAGTGCAACCATAGACAGCAGCAACTCTTCTCTATTGTTGCAGTCCATGCTCTGAGCACCACAATTTTTGAGTACAAAAGTACTATATTTCTGAGATTTAAATTGTGTTTCATAATTGTCTCAGTGGATTGTGCATCTGGTTGTGATTACTAAGCCTATGAAGATGCTGCCTGATTGGTGATTATATATAAATTTTAGACTTTCACCTTGGTTGTGTTAATTTCCTTTGTATTAAATTCAATTGTTGCACTTAGTTAAAATTTGCCGGCACTTGCTTCTATTTTCAGGAAAGACACTGGACAAATACTGACCTCAAAGCTTGTTTTGCTTTAGGTTTGTATAAAACTAAGAGATTTACATGATACATTTCTTTCACAACAGAATTTCTTTCTCCCCTGGCATTCCCATTCTATGTAGCTTGGTTTGTGTATAGTTTTAATAATGATGCCCAGAGAAGAGAATGATCATTTGTATAGAATAAACAAACAATACAGAACCATGTCCATATTTTACGCTTTTTACCAATATACAACTATTATCCTTTGATTTCCTCTCTCCTTGTTCCAAATTAATAGCTTTATTTTCCTGGAATCTTTTATAGTGCTGCTTATAGTAAATAATTGCAGTGCTACTATAAAAAAAATCTTGCCACTATTTAAGTGTGACAAGCACTTTTCATGTGCTATTTAATTCATGTATTTGTTTCCTCTTCAAGTATAAATTGCTCATGATGCTTTTTTTAAAAAAATACAAATCATTCATTTTTGTCATACTCTTTGTTTTGCATTGGTCCAAAATTTGAAGTCAAACTGTCCAGGTAGCAATTCAGGTAGCAACACTTACTAACCATGTGACCTTGAGGAATATATTTGAAACTTTTCTGCTTTAATTGGTGTCTCTGCTTCGTATTGATGATGATAATAGGGACTACCAGATGGGCACAAAATGAGAATAAACAAACAGAAAGTTTTGCTGTTTTCAAATTATTCTAACACATTCACTCACATGAATAAACTACCAACTTTTCAGTATGTAGAGCATATTTGTGCATAACAAAGAGAGGAGAGAATGAGAGAGAGAAATACAAAGAGAGACAGCGTTTGTCACATTACTTAAAATGAAGTACAATGTTAATTAGCATTAATTTTGGAATGAGCATATAAAACAAAATCCCCTTCACAAGTGGCCATGTGAAAATGAGTTAACATAAGAATTTTAATATTTGCTTATTTTTTCAGAATATTTCCACTAAAGTTCACCATGCTATGATCATTAAGATAGTCAATGAAGAAAATGTAAAACCTTAGATGATACAAGGTGATTTAGTCCTATAATCACAGAAAACTAGGAGGGTGAGGCAGGATAGTGATTTGGACACCACCTTGTTAACTAAAGAATTTAACAAGACTCTCTGTGTTATGACTTGTGACTAGATGCTCCTAAAGGTTCATGCAGTCAGAGGTGAGGCTTTTTCAGGGGTGGCTGGATCCAAAATATGTGATGTTGGAAATAATCATGTGTGATTACCTAATTAGTGCACTCATCTTTTGACAACCACCCAAGCCAGGTAGTCTAGATAGGGCATAAAAGTGACAGAAAGAAGCTATTGTTGCTTGCTTGCATTTGCTATTTTCTGCCTTCAAAGCCATGAGCAAGCCTCCTCTGCCACTCCCCTCTGCCATGCTGCCCTTTCTTGGAGCCAGCCAATTATCAACTGAAACCTCTACAAACTGTGAGCAAAGTAAACATTTTTCTCCTTTGACTTTGGGTGTTAGTTATTTTGTTCCAACATTGAGAAATGTAGCTAAGACACTGTGTCAAAATCAACTATTATATAAATAAGAAGATTTGGATATGTAGCTCAGTATGAAGGCTCTGGGTATATTCACCAGTACCCCACCACACACATAATTGTATGATATTACTGTTTCATATGTGTCCATGTTTTTCAGCTGAACTGCCTTAAGAGAAATTTGTAAGTAACATTCCCTTCAAATTCTATGTCTTTATTAGTCTCATGCTCTAGTTATATTCATTTATCTTTGTGACTAACTATTGTAATGCTTAAAAATATTTCAGAATCATGAAACAACTTTCAGGGACAATCTGCATATAGAGTACCTTGATATTAACTTAAAATAAATTTGTGTAACTATTACAGAACTACTAATTCAGAATCTCTGTGTAAGATGCCCAGAGATTAACATCTCTATGAAACACCACAGAGGATTCTTAGATACAGTGAATTTTCAGAACCATTAAAACACTCATCAGGAGAAAATGTAGAGCACCCAACTCCAATGATTTGTAATTTTGTATCATCACATTTATTCCTGACTCCACCTTGATTTACATACATTTATGGAGCACAACATGATATTTCTATATATGTATATATTATAAACTGATTAAGGTATGCTGTTTAGCATGAACATTGCCACACACTTGTCAATTTTTAGTGGAGAAAACACTTAAAATCCATGCTCCCAACTATTTTCAAGTATATAACATTATTAGCTATAGCCATATGTCAAAATTGGTGAAAATAAGGTCACTGAAATCTTGTAACTGATTTCCAATTGATGTATTTTAATCTTGTGTTACAAACCTAGTTTCAAAATTACACGCTACAACTATAGTTATTTTTTACATAATTCAATGTTTGAAGTTAATCAAAAGATTGTTATCCCCTCTTATGTAAGGAGAAAATTTACTTTCTTTGTTGGTCTTCACCCCTAGTAAATATTTTTCCCCTTTTATTCTCTTCTTTTTCAATGTAAGAATCCTTTGGATATTATGTGTAGATTCCTTAGGACTCACTATATTCCTTTACTGGAAACTTTTTTTCAATTTCTAAGTGCAATTATTTTTAAACAGTGTTTGACTTATCATATTTCTAGACAGCCTGGTCTCTGCATTTTTACAGTACCACCTATTTGCAGCAACTTTGCAAGCATACGCTCAAATTTATAAATCGTTCTATCACTGCTTTGTTTCATTATACTGTTCCACTTTATTCTTTTTAAATTAAAAAAAGTTATTTTGAAACATTTTTTTGTATCCCTACATTGGATAGTTGCCTTAGAAGTGATGATATAACAAATTGGGTTGGCATAAACATGGGTGCACAGATATCACTGTGGTATGATGTTTTCAATTCTTCTGGGAAAATGCCCAGAAGAGGGAGCTGGGTTGAATGGGATCTGTAATCCTAGTTCTTGAGGAATCTCCACACTGACTTGCGCAGTGGTTGCACCAGTCTACACTCCCACCAACAGTGGAGAAGAGTTCCTTTCTCCCCACAGCCCCTCCAGCATTTGTTGCCCGTTGATTTTTTAATCTTGGCCATTCTTTCTGGAGTGAGATGGAATCTCACTGTTGTTTTAATTTGCATTTCTCAAATGACCATTGATGTTGAACTTTTTTTCATACATTTATTTGCCATTTGTATTTCTATCTCTGAGAAGTGTGTATTCATCTCAGATGCCCATTTTTGGATTGGGTCCTTGAATTTTAGGGGTCTGATTTATTTTAATTCTTTATATGTTTTAGATAGAAGTCCTTTGTCTGATGGACAAATGGCTAAGATATCTTCCCAGTTCATGGGTTTTCTTTTCACTCTGTAGGAGATTTCCTTTGACATGCAAAAACTTTTTAGCAGGATGAGATCTCAGGTGTTGATTCTGGGAAGTGTTTCCCGTGCAATCTGATTTTTGTTCATGAACTCTCTGCCTACTCCTATTTCATCAAGGTTTTTACCTACTCTGTTTTCTAGTAAGTTTAGTGTCTCTGTTTTTATATTCAGATCTTTGATACATTTTGACTTTATTTTAGTGCATGATGATAAGCATGGATCTAGTTTTAGTTTACAACATATAGAAAGCCAGTTTCTCTAGCACCATTTGTTAAAGAGGCTGTCTTTCTTCCAATGTACATGTTTGGCCCCTCTGTCAAAGATGAGGTGGCTAAGTGTGTTTGTAGTTGTGGCTGTATATTCTAATCTATTCCATTGATTTTCAGGTCTGTTTTGATTCCAGTACCATGCTGATTTTATCACAGTAGCTTTGTAGTATAGCCAGATTTTGGAAACAACCCAAGTGTCCATCAATCAAAGAATGGATAAAAAAGATGTGGTATTTTTATACAATGGAGTACTACTGAGCTATTAAGAAAGATTGCATTGAGACTTTTGTAAGTACATGGTCACGACTTGAGACCATACTCATAAGTGAGATAAATCAAACCCACATGTGTAAATACCGTATTGTCTCCCTAGTGTAAGAAACAGAAAAACATGTATGATCCAAAATCTATAATAAATGCTACATAAGGGTAAAAAACAGCTCAAAGAGCAAAAGTAATTGGGAAGGGAAAAGGCGAAAAGAGAAAAGGAAAGAGGAAAAGATATAAACCTGTATATATGTATATGTAAGATAACTAAAATGAACACACTGCTGAATGTATTAGTTATTGAGAAAGAACAATTAATACTCATATGATTAGATCAATTTTACATGTCTATATTTGTTAATGTAAATAACCATTTTAAAGATAACGATACACAGTATTGCAACCATTGTCAAGTTTCTATCATCCGATTTTGTAAACCTGCAACGTTACTGTTGTGTATTTACTCTAGTCATTTGTTTGTCTCTTTTGCTTGTTGTCTTTTTTTCTTTTTTTTCTTCCCTTAAATATTTCTTGATGGAAAAAAAAAGAAGTGATGATATAAAAAGTGAATAATGTCTTTAAAAATCATTTATATCTGAGTATTGATCCCTTTCATCAAGGGATGGGACAAAAAGTAAGAGTGTTTTTTAATCCTCAGTCCTTTATAAATATGAACTGTTATTATGGAGGACTACAGTTGTAAGATTGAATGAAAATCATCCTACTACATTAGCCAGTGAAGAGAATTTGTCTCATATTAGAGTTATAAAAAAGTCTTTCTTGACACAGATACTGGGAATACTATGTCAATTCCTTCCATCCTACACCAATATGCACGACTGTTCTCTTGTGCACAGAAACACGACCAGGCCCTACCGCTTCTGTACTCATATATGTGCAATTTATTAGAAACAATGTACCTTTGAGATTGGTTATGGACAGTGAATACTTTCCATCTCTAGGTATTATGATTCTCTTTTTCTTTGTCTCTTGTCTTGACTAAATTGATTGCAAATTTTCCTAAAACAATGGTAATTAATTGTTAGAGAAAATATGAATTGTGGAACAAAAATTTTGCTCCCATATAAACAAATACCTGTTGTTATGTGGAACACTAGTTGTAAATATTTCCTAAATTCTCAGGAGACATACACTTTTGTAGTTTTTAAAATGCTAGTATTTTAAATGAATTTTAAATTGATATAAAATTTTTATATAGCTTAACTATTTTGATAACCTGTAAGCTCTATAAACAACATAATGTTCATAGATCCAATGTTTACAAAAAATTGAAAATAAAGAGACATCTTTTGAATGAATAAATATGGTTTAAGGATAAATCTATGGATATTTTGAAAACTTAACCATAGTTGATTATGTCATTTAAATGAAACATAATCTTTATTCACTTGAAAAGCCTAAAAATATAATTGTTTAAAATTATATGCTCTATCTTTTTTCAATGGCCTTCAGTAAACTAAATAGAAAAATTTCCTATAATTGTTTTAGGGCAAAATAAATTAAGAGGATTAGGAGGCTAGATAAAATTAAACATATTCTGAAATACCCTCTCTGAAGTAAACTAATTGCCTTTGAATGTCAAGTATTATAAATGAAAGCTATTAAAAGCTTAAGCGTTTTCTTTCATTTGCTACAAACAAGTGCAGTTATCTATATGCAAAACCTTCAATGATTTCTTACAAAGCTTACAAAAAATTCAAATATTTTACTATGATTATTGAGGTTCTAAAATGTATTTCACTACCCTTTTGCATCATTTCCAATGTTTCTTATTTCTCTTTATCACTCTAATGAAAATAGTGTAAAGAGTGTATTTTTCAATCTTTCTAAATTAATGTTGCTTTGAGACCTTTGAATGTTTCATTTATATTCCTGGAATTCTCTTCTCAAGACTTTGATCATTTTAGCACTTGCATCTCCTTATATATTTACATACTCTGCTGGGATGCATTCTTGACCACTCTAGACAAAATAACCTTTGTCCCTCACAAATTTATTGGCACTTCCCAGGCAGATAATTTTTAAACTCAACATTCATGCTTGAAATTACAAATATTTTTCCTTTTTAATATTCTTTTACCCATTGGAATGTAAGTATCAGGATACAAAGGAACCTGATGTGTCAGAGCTTTCATTGCAGCACTTGAAAATGTTAATAACAGACAGAAAATTATTATGTCCCAAAGTGAGTAGCAAAATGTATTTAATGATAATTAAAATACATTGATAATTAAACTATGTTTCTTTTGTTTCTTTTTTCACATTTGGTAAATAGCATATTATCAAATATTATTCATCCCAAGAGAGAAAAAAAAGCAACAAATTCATAAGCATATTTATACATCATTATATTTCATATAAAATTTAATCATGTTATACAATATTGCATATATTTACATTGATAAATGCAAAATATGGTGATAAGTATGAAAGTATCCATGAATATGCTTTGATTCTTAATTTTAGAAACTTAAATGTAAAGATAAAATTATTTTGATATTTACACAAACTGATGAATTTATTTTTTATTCATTATCATTTGTCACAAGATCATCTATAGTATAAAAATTCAATAAGAAAATTGCATATCAGCTACAAAGGCTTTAACCATTGATGCGAGACATTGAAATTGAAAGACAAATAAATACAAAAAATGTGGTAAACTACAATAAATAGATAAAATGTTATGTTTCAACTTTGCAGACTATTCATTCCTGGTCTGTAAGAATATATCTGTTATAACATAAGAAAAGAGTAAAGTAAAACATTATATGTCATAACCCTCCATGTTTCATGTGAATTTATTCACACTGGCAACTTAACAATAGCTCTAGGACTTTGTTCACTAGGTTACAGTAATAATAAAACAGGGATTGGGTTCCTTACACAACAGAAATACATTTTCTTACAGACTGAGGTTAGAGATCTAAGATCTAGATAGCATTGAAGATGGTTTTTTCTGAGACCTCTCTCCTTCTCTTGTCAATAGCCTACTTCTGCTGCAAGTCTACCTGATATTTTATCACATATGCACATCCCTGCTGTTCTAGTGTTCAAATTTCCTCACTACAAAACTCTAGATAGAATTGATGCCTGCACTAGTGACCTCATTTTGCCTTAGCAATATGTTTACCAGCCTTGTTTCCAAATATTCATATTCTGAAAAACTGAGTATTAGTCCTTAGGAAGTTAGAGAGAACTTATTTCAGCCCTTAACACATAAGAATACAATAAAGAAAAATTGTTTAAATATATCAGTATGTAAAAGAAGATAGTACACATTTATCTGGTATTGTAAAACTGTTTCACCTCTGAGTTTAAAATTTTAGAAACATTTTCCCAAGGTAGACAGAGAAACACAAATAATGATTAAGAATATAGTATAATCTCTCAATCTTTCTACCCAAACTTAATGTCTTAGGAAAGGACATTGTCTTGTATAGGGGAGTTTTAACAGGTTCAGCAATGGAACTTTTCTGGGAGAGTTGAGCAGAACATAAATTTAAAATGATTTTTGCATAATCGTATTTTCACAACTAATGAAGAGACTGGGTTAAATAAGCAAGTTCTGATTCTTACTCATCTGATTCATATGTGGAAATTGCAGTTTTGACCACTTATTCACTCTACTATCAAAGAATGCATCAATTAATAATTTAAGCCTCAATACTATGAAAGTCTAGCTCAATATTTTTTCATATTTTGTTTTCCATAGCCCTCCAAACTCTCCAAAAAGTTCTTTTAGCAAGATTAGTTTCATTGTTCTATAAAGTGGGCAGTAAGTTACTGATTTAAATCATTGAAACATTTCTTAAAGGAGCATATTTTCTTACATATTTAAATTTGTTTCAATTGCAATTTTCCAATTTGGAAAAGTTCTGTATGTAGCCACAACAAAATAAATAGTAAAACAATAAAATGATCTATTATTTAAGCAATTCTCCAGCAGTTTTTCAATAATAATGGACAATTTGTAAACTCATGGACTGTTCAGTATAATTACTTTGTTCAACAAAATTCAATAAGTAATAATTTGATAACCATAATATAACAGGAATTGTGTTGGGTAGTTGAAACGGAACAGTGAAGAAAAGACAAAGCTCCTGCTCTCTTATCTAAACATGTTAGCAAGCATGGGGAAGACAAACTTCAGACAAATGATTTGGGGAACAAAATCAAAATATCTTTTAGTGTTAAGTGTAACAGGAACATTAGAAATGAAAAATTGTGAAATATGTGACAAAGGTGGTGGTATCTTACAGAGGGTGGTTAAGAAAGCACTCCAAATTCAGAACATAGATTTGAATAAAGTTTTATTGAGGATAAGGGTCATGTGAATACCTTAACAAAAAGATCCTCATAGACAAAACAGCAATTTTTTTTAGACAGGATATAGTGACATCCCAAGCACTTCCAAGGAATAATTGGCAATCTGGGCAAACTGAGTGGAGTAAATCAGATAGAGGGTAGAAAGACAAGGACCTGGCAAAGATATTCAGGGACTGTATTTAGGGGCAGGAGAAACTTCCACTCTATTGAATTCTTTGCGTTTTACTAAGAGGAATGAGGAGGAAGGTGAAGCTCTATACAATTTCAAAGGGATACTTCTGGTCGTTGTATGGAGAACACAGTAAACTAGAGCATTTAAAAGTGCAGAAGCCCTATTGATGAGATTATCTGAAGAGTCTGTTGAACTTTGAAGTTCTTGTGGAGTCAGAATGCAAATACAAGTAAAAGATATTTGACTTTCTTTATATATTAAAATGATAAATTAGTTACTTGATGACCTGTGGTATGATGGAGGAAATTCAAAATGTCATTGTTAATATTTTTGTCTTTTTTTTATTTTAAAGAGGATAAAACAGAACAAAACCAATCAAAATGAACTAGTGTAAGATATACAGGATTTCAAAGCATTACAAAATCAACAAATAGTTACCATAAAGCATTTTGATGTCTTCAAAATAGCTGCAGAAAACTTTGGACATAGTTAAAATCAAACAGAACAGAATAGAATAGAAACCATAAAAACAAAACAATGAATGTAATAAAGGATTTCAAAACAAGCCAATAGTAAATCCAAAATTGCTACCATAATATATCTTGCTATGTTTCAAATAGCTGCCCCTGCCACTGGATTTGACATAATCAAACAAACAAAACAAAAAAGAGAATAAAACCCAACCCAACCAAACAATGGAAATAGTATAGGACTTCCAAAGGGAATCAACAATGGCTGCAACCTTCAGGAGATCCCCTCTAGATGTCACACTGTGTACCACTATCCTGTGAACCTATGATCAGACCACTGTTCCTAGACCTGCAATGTTAGTGCAACAACAAATCACCACAGGCATCCAATTGCATTTCACCTCCATAGCTATTGTGACAGCCTGCTTTTCTCCAGATAAGCCAGTCACTTATAGCGGGGAGGATTGGTACTACTTGCTTGCCAGCCCATACGCCAGAAGGGGATGGGTCTGTCTGTTCCAGTCCAGTGGTGGCCTGGGCGTGGTGCTGGTTCCCAGACTGAGCTTGATTGCTGGTGTAGCCTTGTTCCCTCTACCCCCAATCTGCGAATGACACTTACTCCCAGGGAGAGGCTGGGGTCTGTCTGTCCCAGTCTGGCAGTGGCCTGCACGTGGCACTGGTTCCCAGACTGACCCTCTTTCTTAATGAACTTTCTGATTTTTTATTTGTCTTTTTAAGACAGGGTTTCACTACGCAGTCAGGCTGGCCTTGAACTCACTTTGTAACCCAACTTGGCCTGTAACTCATGGTAGTCCTCCTGCCTCAGCCTCCTGAGTACTGGGATTACAAGCATTGTGCCAACACACCCAGCCAATTGCTAATACTTTTAAATCTTATTTAAGACATGATTTTTCTTTTTAACCAAAATAATACTGGAGAAAGAAAAGTTGTAAAAGCAGGAAAGATAGAAAAATCTTGCATAGAAATAATAATTTTAAATGATACTAGACATACTGGTGGACATACTCAGTGGGAAATATAGTGAAGCTGTGTGATATTTACGTTTGTGAAAGAAAATTCACTAAAGAAATATAAATTGTGATTATTTTTTCCATAACCAAGGTAAAAATGCTATAATATTGGTGATTCTGAAAACATTTGTTTTATGACCAATAACACATGATCTCAAATCAAATATGCATATAAATACAAATTTATTATATACATGACAGCAAAGATTAAATGTTCATTATTCAAGTATTAGAGAAATTAGCATCAATGACAAAATTGTGACAGCAAAAATATCCTGTGAGTTCAACCATGGTCCCACTAATTTAGAGAATTCCAACGTAAGAGATATTAGCACAATTTTGTGTAATATATATGAAAGGAGATATTGATTAGGATTGTTTTAAGGGTACCTACTATAAAAAAACACACCAGTCACCTCTTTAGTCGATGGCAATTTCTTAAAATTTATTTAGTTCCCTCAGAGCTATAGTGACATAGCACAGTGAATGGCGAAATTAATAATTTACTTTTATGAAATCACATTTTGAGGATGCATTCAAACTAGTGTGTAAGTGTTCTTATAATTAATAGCACATGCTGTATGTAAATTTTTTTATTTTTCTATAAAATATGTAACTTAAATTTAGTTGATATACCACAAAATCAGTTTAAATGTGTTTTCCTATTATCCTTTTCTTGTAAACTTATCACGTCTTTATGACAGTACCTATTTTAATGCTTTACACTCTAAATAGCACAGCGTCAAACTTTGTGTGTATCTATGTCTTATTTGATAATGAGAATGACCTTGTTGTTACATATTGCCCACAGACCTCTACATATTAAAACAAGATGCAGGATAATAAAGTTTTCAAAGCCGCAAATATTTTGCTCAAATTGCAATACTTGGGTTTCAAGTGATACTTCTGTGGATAGAACATGTATAATCCATAACAGACATATACAACTTGGATGTTAGATTCCTATCAAATAAGACCTAAAATCTTAAGTCACTATGTGGGTTGTTACTTGTGTTAATACTAAGGAAGACTAGGGTATATCTGGTTGTTGAGTTTTAATTAAAATTATGTCTTTACCTAGGGAACATTCTTTCTTTAAGTGTCTTTTAGACAGACTACTAACACAGGAAATGAATAATATGATACAGCAAATGTCTAGCAGATGGCAAATATTAAGTGGCTTAACAGGATTTAATTCAATTGTAGAAATCCAAAATCCCAAATAGTGTTCCTTAATGACTTTTTATAATTGTGCTAGATAGAATTAATATTAGCTGTCTTTCAAATTAAATGCAGGTGTGAAAATGTGAAAATTTATTACTTTCACATATATATATCTCCTGTGAATTTATGTGAGTTCCACTTATTTATTTCTACAAAAAGGAAATAATTATCATAATTTCTCATAACCTTTCTTTGCTTTGAAAATTATTGAACTGATATATAGTGGACTGAACTAAAATCTTATTTTCTGCTAAATTTCACATGATTACTGCTGGAAATTGTTAGAACAGTGTATTTCTTTGTGGTATTTTTATTTACACCTATGGGGCATAATTATTTTCATATCAAAAACTCATAAAATAATACTGGTAACTTTTTAAAATATAATAATGTTAGCCTTCAGTTTCAGTTATCACTGTGTGTGCATGTGGATTATATATATGCACACATGTGTATATACATACATACAAATATTTATATAGTTTTGCTTATTTCAAAGTATGTGTATGTTAATAAACTAAGTACCAAACAATTCACAATTTATGCAACATCGTTTTATTCACTTTTATTGTATGAGTTACTCTATTACAAATACCTTTACTATGAATGTATCCTTTCTACTCTTAAAGGATATATATGTGAATAAATGTGTATTTATATAATTTTCAACACTTTGTTTTTGAAAGCAAGAGTAATAGTATCAGTACATAGTATGACTTATGAATATTATAGAAAACATAAACAACAATAAGTTTATTTCCATTCATAAATGTAAAGCTGCTCATGAGAGATATATAGAATCTCTTTTAATTAAAGTATTTTGAAGCATGAAGGCATTGTTAATTATATAGCAAGAAGAGCTGGAGAAAAACGGAAGGGCTGTAAATTAATAACTAAATTAGATAAGACTGATTAAAATATGAATATTAACTACACCAGGCATCATGGACACAGGCATGAGAATTCCCCATAAGTCATTTTCAAGTTGGTTGTGAAATATATGAAATAAAATTATCAATTGATATTTTCTTCAAGAAAGTATAGTTAGCTCACTATGAAAAATGAATGAGTTTGACCTAGAGGGTCTTTTGACCTAGTATGAAATTACTCATACTAGACAAACATCAAAATAACCAAGTATGCCCAGGGGAGTTTCATTTATAAATTATATTAATTCATTTGTGATTAATAACTTCTGATGATCATATTGATTATACAGATTGAAATTCAGTCTTAATTGAGACCTAAGTGTTGCTTCTGAAAATCAATAATTTCTTAACATCTTCAAGTTACTCAACTCTTTAAAGTAGTAATCACTTTAAAAAGAATTGTTAAAGAGAATTGTGTTGAGGTGAATGTTAAATAAACTTACTGCTTATTCCATCATATTTATCTATTTATTTAATTTTTTGTTTGTTTGGTTTTTTGGTACTGGGAATTGAACTCAGGACTTCATGCTTCCTAGGCAGGTACTGCGCTGCTGAGCAAGATCCCCAGTCCTCCATCATACTAATTATTTGTACTATATTAGAATTAGCAAAGTTTGTTTTATTAGTAATGGTGGTCAGGATATTACAAATATTTTTACACATTCACGTGGATGCAAATTCTGAAGTATCTGAATTATGCACACATTATTGCATTTATTGTTAGAAATAGGCACAAATGTGGCAATGTTTGCCACATTCATCACAGCTCTTGAGAAAATCCCAAGGGGAAGACCATGAAGAAATGAAAGCAAGAGTGAAAATGCGGTAAGCTGAGGTCAGGTGGAGCCCTTTTATTTTGGCTGGAGAAAAGAGTCTTCAAAAGACTGCAGCACATTTATTTATACACACAGCAAGTTGACGCCATGTGAAATCCCTTTGCCTAACAGCCTGTTCACCTTGCTTACCTCAGATATCCTGTCTTCTCGGGGCTGGCCTTGCTCTAGCACTGCATGTGTGATTGATCTTCAGGTTCAGTCGCTCCCCACAAAAGTTCAGATATTACCAAGTTTCAAGAGCTATATTTTACAGATACATGATGAAGTATGGAAATAGCTTAACAAAAATGCCGTTTGGATTCCCAGTGCAAATTATTGTAATATTTTCTATTTGTTGGCAGCTCATAAAGCAACCTCATAAAGTAAACAGAAGTTATTCATATATCTGCTCATACTTTTATTATTATTATATAAACAAGTCTCTGACAACACTGAGTTTTCAAAAAATTAATAAAGGACTTTCATGTGCTTTTATTGCTTTATTTTATTTATATATATTTTTTGGTTCAAGGAATTTAACTCAGGGCCTTACACTTGCCAGGCAGGCATTGGTCTGTTGGGCTATATCCCTAGTCCTTTCATGTGTTAGTGAAATGTTTGCGTGTGACTGTGAATGAGATTCAAGAATTTTTTTGAGAATAGGAAATTGGGAGACAAAAATGAATAAACAAAATGTTTAAATGATGCTAACTGTACTGAAAGTCCACTTCAATGTTTTCCAAAATGTTGTCTGTAGGACAATGCACGCTAAAAATTCTGATTCTAGACTTCCTTACCCAAATGTAAACCATACACTCATTTGGAATTAATGTTTACATCTTTAACAAGTTTCAAAGTGACAATTTGGCACAAAACAATCTGAGAAATAGTCTTCTTAATAGCAAAAAAAAAAAAATTCTGTTTCAGAGAGGAGCACCTACAGGGAAACACCTACAGGGAAAATATAAAATGGATCAAAGCCCTTGTACCATGACATGGATCAATTTTGGTCAAATATTACTAACGTTTTAACAAAGGTACTATATGTAATGGATTGAACTGCACATATATCTCTCATGAATGTGGTATGAGAGCTTTAAATAAATTTGAAATTTTGTGAAATGCAGAAACCATTTATGTAAGTAAGGCATATTTTTCTTTAGGGTGGTACTGTTTTCTTATGCTGGCAAGGAATTAGAAAACAGAGGCAATTATTAAGATGATACAAAAATACTTATGCTATAAGTAGAACTTTATGAAGTACAATTTAAGTAGAGTAGTCAAAATTTTCAGGTTTCACGATATAAATTAATACTTCAGATGGAGATGAAAAATGCAAAGGGTAAAAAGTGATTTGTAGCTAAGCCATCCTAATTAATATCATTATTTAATGAAGCATACTACATTTTATGACTGATAACAACAAATGTTACTTTACCATGATTTGCATTTGGGGACTCGAGCAAGGATTCATGTAGATTTTGGGCTCAGGAAATCTTACATAGCCATTTATGAATTAGATGGAGCTGAAATCCCAAAAGTAGATGTAGCAACAGAATGCAAACTGGACTTCATTTTCATTTTAATTTTTAAACTTTTAAAAATTTTATAAAAAGAGAAACATAAATAATATGAAAATGACAAACGGTAGCACGCTGTGTATCACTGTCTTCAAAGCTGTTACTCAGAGGATAAGACATCAACTAAAAAGATTGTCATAAAAAAGAAACAGAGATATTTTTGTGCTATCATTGTTTGATCAATTTTTCATGCACTGTAATACGAGCAACTACTTTGAAGATAACAATATACAATGTGCTAACCATTGTTACTCTCCGTCAATCTTGTTTTGAAAAAAAGAAACATAATGACACAAGTTTTTCTTTTTAATAAACTTGGATAAACTAACAGGTATAAATGAAATCAAATAGCATATTTGTTCAAATATTTGTCTTCCTCAAAACAAGTGAGTAAACTACATCACAAGTTGAAATGAAAAAAAAGATAAAGCACTTAGTTAAATGTAAATTTCAGGTAAATATAAATTTATTTGGTTATGATTGCACTCTGAATATTATTTTGGATTAAAATATTTTAGACAAAAATACTTGATATTTACCTAAAATAAAGTTTGACCAGGCCTCCAACAATTGTATTTGTTCTGGCTATATTAGGCGTAAGGAAATAAATCTGGCTGTTCTTTGATATTTTTAAATAAAGTTCTACTGGGCCACAGTCAAGCCTCAGCATTTCCAAATTTGAATAGTTGCAACAGAGATTACACATGGATCAAAACCCACAGTTTATACTAGTTGGCCCCATCCAGGAGTTTGTCACCCTCCATCTTGTGCTGAGGCTTTCCATGGAGAAAGGTGAAAGCCAGGTCCTCTTCCACACTTAAGCCTGTGAAGTTACATAAATCACTACTGGCATAGTCAGAGCCAACCAAGATTTAAACGAAGAGGAATTGGAAAATGGTGGCATGTTAAACCTTTTTGTAGTCACATTTGAAAATGCGAAAGGCTAGTTACTATATGATGATTTTTATCTAATTCTTGCACACTGAAAACAAGTGAGGCAGTTCACATGCAGGAAAATTATTTCTACGTGAAAGTTTTCTAACATGGAAATATGTGTAAGGTTAAAGTTTTTCTCCTGATAATATAATTCATTGAATACAAAATACAGTATTGCTTATTAAATAAAAATTATAATTCATATTTTATTGCTTTTCTTCAATGTGTTACAAGGACTGATTTTCTTCTTTAAATGAGTTTTTAAAATAGAAAATGTCAAAATATTCAAGGGCATGATCTTTCAAAAAGAAAAAAACAAAGACTAGTTGAATGGTTACAGTCACATCAGTTTTTGAGTGTTATTCTTACATTCTCTACAAATTTTGTATTACAACTAGAAATAGGAAATCCTTTCAATATTTTAACCATTTTGTCTTCCAGTAGGTTCAGTGTTTAGATCTTGCAACCATTTTGATTTTACTTTAGTGCATGATGAGAGATATAGGTCCAATTTTAATATTCTGCAAACAGAATACTAGTTGTCCCTAAATATATTTGCAGAAACATTGATGCACATAGAAATATAATGTTGAATGAAATAAATCAGACACACAAGCTTACAGCAGCTCTTATGTGAGTAAGACAAAGTACAAGGAGCATAACAAAGGATGAAGAGGAAGAAAAAAAATCAAAGAATCAGATCTCTTGCAAATAGGAAGGGTTCAGGAGACCAAGGACAAGGGAAGAGGGGAAGGTAAAGAAGAAATTAGTGGCATTACGATACGCCATGTACAAGAACCTAATAAACCATATGCATAAATGCAAATAATATGTTTTGTAACCATGAACCATGATTGATAATATCAGCAAGAAAGAAAATGGGGAAGGAGGTGAGCAGGTAAGAGAAAGGAATAAAAAAGAAAAAGAAACCAAGTCTATTATGTTCAGGTATTTACTCTCCAAGATGAATGTAAACTTACTGTACTGCAAACATGTGCTAATATAAAATAGAGATAGGATAGATATGTCATGAACATTTGAAACTATAGTTGTCCAAATACATGTGTTCTGACTCTACTAATTTGTCTGATTAAAGAGCAGACAGTCACACTGCAAGTTACTAACATAGGCTAGTCTTCATTAGGGTATTCAAAATATATTTCAAGTTTGTGTGTAACTGGGTAATGCGGGATCATTTATGTTGAATGCTTAGTTTTTCTTTAGTATGTAATGGGATTTTTTCAAAACTTCATACTGTATGAATAATATAATAAAATACTTGAAACTTGAAAAAATAATGAAATAGACTGAATTTTGAAATTGGTTTCCTGATGGGCATGACAACATATGTCTGTAATCCCAGCACCCAATAGGCTGAGGCAGGGGAATCACATAGTGAGTTCATGATCAGCCTGAACTACATATTAAAACGGTATCTTAAAAAAAGAAAAAAAGAAAAGAAAAATCAAAAGTAGTCTCCATTTTTTATGATTTCCTAAAAGAATGTATTTATAAAAATTCCCTTCTTAAAATTAGGTTGTCATAAACCAATATATGTAATTGCACAACTTGTTAAAAGTAGTTTCTGAGAATGCAGTTGGTTTATAAAACCAACAAGTATTTTTGTCACAACATTTAAAAAAATAGATATCGTTTTGATAGAAATATTCAATGCATTAGTTAACTCATTAATCCTTTCAATTATTTTTAATCTTCATGTAAACTTCTAATAGACTACACGTAAGATAGTTACATTAATTGTAAAGCGATCATCTAATTTTAGTATTTTTTCATAACTTGACACACACGTATGCAGAGTAAAGACTATTATAAGATTGAAAAAGAGAGAATTAATGAAGACGCTTTTAAATTATATGGATACGAGTAAAAATGTCAAATAAATCATACTAAATTTTAATTATGCTGCTTATTTGCTGGTCTTACTATAAGTTATTTACATAAAAGAAAATAAAATGTTTTAAAAGTTAGTGATTAATATAGCAATAAAAGCATTTATAAGTATTGTAATTTGTAATTTATAACTGGTATAGGTTAACAATGGAGAATAAAATTTCTAACATGCAGATGTGTGTAAACATCATTTTGATTTATCAATATAAACATCTGAAAATGATTATCATCAAATAAAATGTAGTCAGCTGTATTGTGTGATGACGTTATGGTAACATACAGTCATCCATATATTAAAGGTGAAGTATTACATTAATTACTTATGTAAAGATTCAATAACATTGTTAATTACTCAAAAAGTTCTTATGAAAATTATATAAAATATTGAAAATCCAACACTGATAATTTTTATAGAAGCATAATTAAGATGACAGTCCTTCGATTATATTTAGAAAAAGAGAAGATTATAAGCAAAGTTCTAGTCTTTTTGTCTTGTTTTGTTGATGGTGATTACTTTTTGTTTTAATTATCCATAAAATAATAGAATATAATAAAGATACGACAGTAATGCTATAATTGGCATTTAGTGGAGAAAAAAATTAGTTTTATTACTGTTTTTATCTTTATTCCTTTTTTTGCCCTTTTGAGATAGGTTTTCACTGTTCAAATCAGGCTGAGCTTGACCTCACTTTGTAGTCCAGCCTGACCTCAAACTCCCAGAGATCCGCCTGTCTCAGACTATCAAGTGCTGGAATTACTGGCGTGTGCCACCATGCCCAGCTACTGTTTTTATCTTGTAAGTAATGATTAATTTTTCTTACTCATGTGTGACAATTTTGATGCCTATTAAGTATATGACATAAAACAAAATTGGGGAGAAATTCTATTTTTATAAATAACATGGTGTCATCTTTGTTGATCTGTGTACTCTGGGTCAAAATTAATGGACTTTAGAAAAACATTTCAGCAATGAAACTTCTCTATTAGAACATCTTTTTATTTAAAATAGATGTTTTCATGTTAAAAATTTTCATGGAATAAAATAAAAATTATTTTCACCTAAAATTTTACTAGATAATTTATCAAACTTTTCAGAGATTGTTTGTGATCTGTTGTGCATAGTGTGTTCTACACAGGAACACAAGTCACATAGTTTCTTTTTTTAAAATTTGTGTATACTTAAGGTGGATGTCTTTTTTTTTTTCTGGCATATTATTAGTGCAACGTTTCCCACAGTTAAGAAAGGTAACTATCCCCTCACATAAGTACCTTGTATTATAAAGGTATTCATTTTTCAGATGTCAGTTATGCATTTTCAAGTAAATAAATACAATTTAATGATTAGTTTGTAAAATAAGAAATATCAGGAGAGAGTTACATACAATCAAGTTTCAGTATCTGTTATGGTTGATCCATTGTGTCAATTTGAGAAGTTTAGAAGCTTAACTGAGAAACTCAGCAGGGAGCCAGGTTCCTTACTTTGTAGATATCCTCATCCAATGCGAGAGGAGGGCATAGAGATTTTGTGACTGCTACACCTGCCCTGGGGGGTGGGGGTGACCTGTGAACAATATAAGGGAGGAAAATAAGGTTGCTCTTCTGCCTTTTTGTTCTGGCTGCTTTTGTTGGCTGCTGCCATGTCACTCTGCCTAGGAAATGATTATGAACTGAAACTTCCACAAATAGTGAGCTAAATAAACCTTCCCTTCCTTCATTTTGGGTGTTGAGTATTTTGTTCCAGAAATGAGAGAAAAGTAACCAACACATTATCTTTTATGTGTTTAAAAAAAAACTATAAAATACTTTTCTAATTTTTACAATATAAATGAAATGAGTGAGTGACCTCTTTATTTCATTCATTGATTTTTTCAAGACAGGGTCTTGCTGTGCAGTTCAGGCTGAACTTGAACTCATTTATGTAGCCCGGGCTGGCTTTGAAATCATGGTCCTCCTTCTGCCTCAACCGTCTGAGTGCTGATATTACTGGCGTGCACTACCATGCCTGGCTTCTTTATTTTATTTCATTCATTCTTAATTTATGTACTATACATTTTTAAAACTTTGGTGGTTTACAAATCTATTTTTGAACTCTATTTCAAACTGCATGAGGTTGTGGATTATTTCTCAGAATAATGTGGTTTTTTTTGGGGGGGCACGTACTGGGAATTGAACTTAGTGCATCATGCTTGCCCAGCAAGCACTCTGCCACTAAGCTACATTTCCATTCCATAGTAATGCCTTGAAATATTTTAGAAAATTAAGATTCCAAAGGAACCAACTATATCTCACATAATTATATATTTGGGCAACAAATATGTATGTTACATGTTACTTTAAGAAAATATACAACTAATGAAAATACCACCAACTACCCTAAAGGGACAACCATAGAAGACAAAAATATTTTCCTATAGCATATGAGAATATTTATGTATTTATTTATTTGTTTTTTTGAGACAGAGTATTGCTATGCAGTTCGGGCTGGTCTTGAGCTCGCTTTGTAGCTCAGACTGGTCTCAAACTTGCAATGCTCCTCCTGTCTCAGCCTTCCAAGCGCTGGGATTGCAGGTGTGTGCTACCATGCTCAGCTATTTTTACTATAAATGCTTTTGTTTAACTTATCTTTTCTTTTCAAACCCAGGTCTGTTTTGCCACTTAGCAACAAACATCCCTAGATTCTCTTAGTACTGCTTATGTTCTTTTGAGACAGTGTCTCACTAACTTGCCCAGGCAGGACTCAAACTTCCAAGCCTCCTGCCTCAGCCTCCTAGTGTGCTGTGATTACATATGGGAACCATCACACCTGGCTTATTTAAACTATCTTTATAGCCCCATACAATTAGTTATGAAGTGACAAGTGCTTGTAAAGTGCAGGTGACTTGCTGTGATCCAAAAGTTTCTTACCAGTTAGGATACAAATGTAGGCTTTTAAAAGCACATGTAGAAGTGGTCTTGCTCCTTCTTGCACTTCTATTGTCTTATCAACATGCCTGGGTTGTCCTCTAGTTGATGAGATATGTGGACTAGTGATGATGTGCTTCCATAGACTCATCTGAGGCCATCTAAACAGCTGACAGTTGTTCAACTTCCATTGTGCGCACTCAGCCCACTAAGATCAGCAGAACTAAACTCTTGACTTCTAGATGACCCCAGAAATGCGAGTTATGAACACTATTGCCATATGCTAGCATTTTTTTGGAAGAATAAACTCATCCCATTCTGTACACTTTGCTTAACGCTTGCTTTTCAAAAGGAGAAAAGCAACACAATGGGATAACTTCCTGAATTGAGATGTATAAAATTATTGGATGAAATATCGTTCACTATTTGATATTTAATTGTTTTATAAATCATGCCTGTATGATATGCATCGTCCATTCCTTGAAATATTATTGTACAATTGGAAAATAACAACTAATAAACTCAACAATGTTCATAGTAAGTATTTGAAGCAGCAGCATAGTTTTCCTAATAGATGATGGAATCACTATTTTACAGTGAAACATAACTTAGAGTTTGTATTAAATTAGCAATGAACGGATAAAATTAGTTTAGGTATTTAAAGTAAACTTGATTAATCCCTCCCTTGAAGACATAGTTGGTGTTCAGAGTGTATTCTAATAAAACTAAATGTGTGTAGGAAAATAAAAGTAGGAAAACAGTCAAATATCTTCAATCACTTAAGTATTTACAAAAGATGCAAATACATGGACAAATCATGTGCCACAAATTCATAATTTAGTCACCTATTATGTACAAGGAAATCATTCCATTTAGTGTCTCCTTTATTATTATGCTAACTGATAAATTTCTTAAATGTGCTGCAAATATCCTGCATCATTCAACTAACAATAGCAAAAGCAGATTTGTGTTTCTTTAAACTAAAGACTTCAATTCATTTTCTCAGGAAAGCCCCTTAGTTAAGACAAAAAAGAAAACACAACAACAACAACTCCCACCCCCCAAAAACCAAACGAGCGCAGTACATCTTAAGTCTAATGCATGTGCTCTGAAATTTCCTCCAAAAGGACTCTGGAAAAGCAATGCCTAGACTCAGAGAAACTACCTGCAATATTTGCAGTCTAACTGAACAAAGTAAATTGTTAAAATAATGTTGCGTGCTATTTTAAACTATTATTACTACATTAAATCTTTGATTCATATTGCTTTATAACAGAGAAAAATGGTAACTACAATGAGGCATTTTAATTAGTCAGTAATCAACTTCCACTTAATCTGGTTTCATGCTTTCAGTAAATCTACAAATATTTATTAACCGTGCATTATTTTCTAGCTGCTGCCTAGTTGCTGGAAACAAAACAGTCAGTTCAAATGATAATACATTGCCCTTGAAGAGTCTTCAATAGAGATAAACAGAATGGAATTTGAGAAGCAGTACCAAAACTATTTTGTCAGGTGAAGACCAACCCTATGAAAATGATAGGTTTAAAGGTAAATAAATAAATAAATAAGATAGCATGATTATTTTCTTAGAGATTGTTGGAAATGGCCACTATGAGGATGTAAATTTAAGTAGGGACTGACGATTCGGGGAAACTAGGCCCTTATTTGAGTGTTATGAGACAAGTTAAACTCCCTAATATGATATGTTGACATTCTTCCCTAGTACTTGTAAATGTGACTTTCACTGGCAATATTCACTTTGCAAATATCATCAAGCTGCAATGACACCATTATGATGGTTTTTAATCTAATGTCATTGATGTCCTTAGAGGGAGAAAAGCAAAAGACATTGGAATGGAGAATTCCATAAAATAAGAAACTGACTTCCTGCAGGTGCAAGGCAAGGAATGCCTAAGATTGCTGCCAGCACCACCTGAAGCGAACAATCAAGGAAAGGGGCTCTCTTACAGGGTTCAGGGAAACATTGTGATTTGGGATTTTCGATTCCAGGACTGTAAGAAAGTGAATTTCTGTGTCCTGAGCCATCAGTTCTGGGACTTTGTTAGAACAAGCCTATGAATAAGTATTTTGAGAAAAAATAATTACAAATTAATGAAATATGCATTCAAAGCACAAGTTGTAAATAAACTAGCATGGAGAAAAGAGTGGTTCAAGTGGAGAAGCTTAGACACAAAGCTAGACAAGGCTAACAGATTAGGCCAAGGATGCAACCAACATCTCTAACAACAACAACAAAATTTATGATTTTAAAAGTCAATATTACAAAAAACAAAATGATGTGATAAAAAGTACAACTTTCAATAAATTTTGTTTTTATTACTAAATGTGATAATGAAGAATAGAAAAATATAACAAAAGAAAATTACTAAGTGTATAAAGAAGATCTATTATACAACATTTCCCAGTAAAATTAAACCAACAAATAAATGACACCCAGATTTGAACAAGGAAATACAATTTTTAAAAAGTAAAGAATCACTGCCCACCAGAGGTAAAAATAGTACTTACTGATAGTTTTTCTGTTTTCTGGGCATACCACACAGATTTACATTGGTCTGGAATAAAGTAAGTGGCCACAGCAACATAAGGAAAGTCAATTATTATGGGTTATTTTTTAAACCCTTGTGATGAAATTCATTACCTTCCACTGGTAAGCTCTTAGGAAAAATGAAACAAAATGAAACAATACAAATTAAAACAAGCTAAATTTGTCTGATTGTCCTTAAATTATTCTTTAGCTTTATTTCCTGTTTCATTTTTTTTTTCACTGATCATTTTATATATTTACTTAACCTCTCAGTACAAAGTAAGTATTTGGGTTGTAGGTTTTTCATCATTTTTTCCATTGTTATATCCTATAGTGCTGGAAGATTCTCTTCTATTTCTAGTAAGAGAGTTTCCACAAATATGTATTAATATATGCTGTAGTTTCTGTTGTATATCTGAATGTTTCACCTTGTATATAAAGAAATAAATGTCTTTTAATATGATAAATGAACAGAAAATATTATTAGTATTTTCCTGTCACATACAATATCCATAAAACTGCTATTTTCATTCTTTGCTTTCAGGAAAAAATAGAGAAATTACATTAAAATTTGCATTTATTATGAGTATTTACTCCTCTATTACAAAAAACAGTTCAGTAATGGTATCTTAGAAAATCTTTGGAATTAGATTATATGATTAAATTTCTTACATGAACAGGTTCAGAAATATGAGATAATGGGGATCATAATGGAATATTAGCATTTTATGTTTACATCTATGAAACAACTTATGTCAAAGTTCTATGTGCCCCTTAAAATAGCACTTTTAAAGTCTTTTTAAATATTCTAACATTTCTTTTCCCTTATATGTAACTATTTTGCTAAAATTTTCTATTACAGATTTTGCAATCTGCAGGTAAAAATTAAATTACATAAAGTTTAGGAAAAATTGATATGAATTATTTTTCACTCTAAAGAATTCCAACAATCATTTATATGAATTAAAGTGATTTTTTTTTGGAATAATACAGAATAAAATAATGTTGCCCAAATTTTATGAATTATTTCAACATCATGTTTTGTTTTATACATCACTTTTCTTGCATGCAATTTAACTCTCTTCAGTACTAAACTCTATATATTATAATTTATATGAATAAAAATAATAATTTTGATAGATAATTTAAATTATGAAATTTAATATTTATTTTAGGATTAAAATAAAGGTAGTAATGTGAGATGTTTTTATATATCTAAAATAAGTGAAAACACTTGTTTCTAAACACCTGAAAAGCAATACACTAAAACAGTGCTCAAATACCTTCTAAAGTTAACTCACTAATTATTTAGTTGTATTTATTTAATGATGTCTCATTTCTGAGCATATTGATAAGAAAATGTTTGTGACTATATTTGAATATATAAAACCTTTATTTACATTCATACATGACTTCAGTCTTTACTGAGTCTGATAGCAGGAACATGTTTGTGACTGGTTACTGCAGCAAACATACATTGAGGAAAATGCCATTACTTAATTTTTTTCTTCTCTCAAACTCTGCATGTCTTAGGTGACAGATACATACCTTTTTTTCACACCATCTCCCTAGTAATAACAGTAAAGCTGATCCCATTCTTCTTGTTTGATGGTTGTGTGCAAGCGCTTACCTGAGCTTTTCCCTACTGAAAAGAAAAATGGAAATTTTGACACGCTATATATTACTGCTGAAATTCTAAAGCCATTCTTGTTATTTTAACCTGAACTAGGTTCTCCAGTATGTCTACAAAAGGCAATAAAACAAATGGAAACTTAAATAATAAATGAGCCACCAAAACCCTAACACAGTAATTTAAACCTTATACCAGTAATTATGACCTTAATGTTTTACATTGTTCTTTCCTTAGAGCTATTTGTTTTTCCTTTTTGTGACTATGCCTTTAAATATTTATGTCCATTATATCATATTGCCTTGGAAGTTATATTTTCACCAACTTTAAGAAAATTGATTTATATTTTTCAAGTTTTACAAGTTGAGCATATGTGAGGGAAAATGCATCACTTGTACTAAATAGACATCTATTCAAACCTGAATTTAGCATAATTATAGCCTTCTAATCTATGGCCTTCTTTTTTATTCCTGGAAATGTTGCAGAGTAATGAATAAGATGTTAAAATTAAAATAATGTATTCAGCACTAAAATCTAAGAAACAAGATGGTATCTTTCTAATGGAAGCATGGAAATTAGCCTACAGTATATGGTAAATATGGCATTATACTTCCATCTAACATTATTCATTACGAAGCACATTCATTTATGTATGTTTATTGCAAGAGAACACTAGTTTACAAATGGATTCAGTTCTTTCAGCTTTTCAGTGCTAATTCTCTTCAATAAATCTTTGTTCCAAACTTGAAAATGTTTAGTTTTTTTCAACAATGCTCAAAGGTGACATTGCAGACAAAAAAAAAGTAAAAAGAAAAAAATGCAAAGAAAAGTCTACCGTATTTATACAATATGGCTAAGTTTATAGCCTTTATGTGTGCTTTAGGTTGAAGCATATTTCTTGAAGTATAGATTTCAGTTTGTTACTTCCCTTTTTTGAAAGCATTATGCACAGACACACACGAACTCAGAAAACATATGCATATAGATATCCATTCTTACTCATAACTTAAGATAAAAATGCTGAAGGATTCAGATATTCTTATTAATAACATGAGATAAAAATATTGAGTGATTCAATTTATGTATGCTTAAAGTTAATAAATTCTTGCAAATTATTTTAGTATGTTATGAATAGTTAATAAAACTATTAAGCATCATATTTTTTTAAATAAAAGAAGACAGTTTATTCAGAAAAAGAAGAAAAAGAAGAAAGATAGACAGCTACCCTGGGAGACTAGGAGGCATCAGAAGTGAATTCCCTGAGCATCATGTATTTTCAAAACATATAAATAACACATAAAGCAACTAATAAGGAATGCTTTGAAGACTGATTTTTTTTCTAAGTCTGTCCCAGAAAAATCTACAGATATAAGTGGAATAATCAATGTCTCTGAAACACATGAATATCATCAGATAATGATGTTATACACCCCCTCTTTCTCTGTGCCTGACTTTCTCTTTTTTCTGATCTCTTTCTCAGACTCTCCTCTTGACTGTATGTTTTCTTTTGGAGGCAAAGGAACTTAATTATAAACCATTTATTTCCAACTGAACTTCATGACAGATAAACATATGTAATCTCTTAAATCAATCTAAAATTGCATACCTTAATTTATTATTCAATTCTTATACAGTGGTACATCGGTTTACTAGTTTAATTATTTGCCTTTTTCTAGTAGCAAACCAAACTGATTGAGAACCAAATCAAATTCAGTGGTTAGATTCAGTGTTGACCTTATAGGCAAATTTGATTAGGTTCTTGTCCAGTTTGGTTTGTGAACAGAATCGTGAAAAGCATTAGGTTCGTGAACCAAGCCACCATTTACTTATATCTTTATAGTATTTGCGTCTTCCATCTACCAAGAAAAGCAAAAGTAATTTTTCAAATAAGTTAGATTGAAAAAATAATTTTAGAGATTGTACTGTCTTTTTCAAATGATGCATAATTTGTGGGTTTTTCTTAGATTTTACTCATCTGTATAGAAGTATTTGGAGATTGCAATTCTGCCCACTAATATTCACACTTTTACCCAAATTACACCTTGCCTTCATTCTTTGTTTCTTTAGTCTGATGTGATTTGTGACAGTGTCTCATTTTTTATGACCTTTGCAATTTTGAACGGTACTAATCAGATATTGAGTAATATGAGTCTCAAATTCTATTTATGTTTCTCACCGTCAGCCTGAAATTGTGGTTTGGGGGTAAAGACACCGTAATAGTTCTTTTCATAATTTTATATCATTGAACCATGACATCAGAATAGCTTATTACTGATGATGTTAAATTAATCAGTTGATAATTGTGATGTTGCCAAATATTTGAACTAAAAAGTTATGATATTTTCTTTCTCAATACTCTTTTGGAAGTTAGTCACTAATTCCAGCCTATACTTAAAGGAAAAAGTAAGTTCTATTTCTTCAGGAGGAGTTACCTATATATGTAATTTGGAATTTTTAAAGGGAATCAGTGCATTTTGCTCACTTTATTTATTTATTCAATAACTTCATTTTGAAAGTATGGTATCTTGATCCTTCTTCTTTAGTTATGATTCAATAATATTGTTAGAAGTTAAAATAATTGTCTCAGTGTAGCCAACGTGAGCACACTTGAGTAGGCTCATCTGCCTTTTTTTTCAATATTTTTTATTTTAAAAACAAAACAAAGCAAAAAAAAGGAAACAGAATTTCAAAACAAAATAACAGGAAATTAACACTAATTAATATATTGCATATTGCTATTTTAAAAGTAGTTATTCAGTTTATAAGATTTAGGTATAAAAATGATCAATAAAAACACAAAATGTTCCTCTTGATGAACTAACAGAGATTAGTAGTATAGTTATCTGTCTTGTATATACATATATATATATGCACATATATATATACACACACATATGTACATTAACTTATCCTTCTTAAAATTATAATTTCATGGAGGAATAAGCATTTCTTTAATTTAAAATGCTATACTTTGCTCCACACTCATGTTGTTTATGTGCCCTAAGTTCATTCATCCACTATGTATTAAAAACAATCTATTTCTGTATTATTTCAATGTTTGTTTATGCTATTATTATGATGTCTATGTATGTGTTCTGTGAGTGAACAGAAGTTCATACCAATAATTGACTCTAATTCAGAAATAAATGTTTCATTCTATCTTTTTGCTATGTTTATTCATAACTTCTATCTATGGTACAATAAAATCTGGTATTATGGAAAATTCATCTGCTTTATGTTCAAAGCTGGTATAGAAGTGACATACTTTTGACATTAATAAATCATACACTGTAGGAAAGAAAATGTATCACTCAGAAAATATTTGCATACAGGTCTTTTTTGGCCTGGTAGTATCTTTTCATTCAAAAGACCATTTGCCAAAGTTACTTACGTCAACTCTATTATGTCCCCACTATGAAGCTACGCATTTATGCTACATTGTTTCCTCACAATTTTCATTTTTTAGGATATTGCAATATGTTTTCATTTCATATAGAAGAGTTCAGATTGCATGGGTTTGGGGAATTTTAAAGGTTAGTGTCTACCTTCCATTTACCATATTCCATCTAATAAAATCATAGTTGACTTCAACAAGTCACTTCCAGAATCCCTAGTAATCATGAATTTGATTCCATCCATACATTTTTGACTTCCATTATTTCATATACACAAAATAATAGATTATGTAGAATTCTTAATCTATTTGTTTTGTCTAAGGAAATACATTTAGGTTTCATCCACATAACCAATAGCTTGTACCCTTTTATGACTGTATAGTGTTTTCCTTTTCTTATGCAGTGAAGGGCATTATTAGAAAGAAGCCCTTGTTGCATTTTATTTTAGATTATGATCAAATTTTCTATAAGAATTTGCATCCAGATTTTTATATGGACATAGCTTTTATTCATGTTTTAAACATTTTATTGTTTTGAGAATTTGTTTTTAATTTATATACAAAACACAAAACCTCATATAATTATGGGGTACTATGTATGCATTATATTAGTCATTATTTAAATCAGTTAAACATATAAGTGTTTATCAAAATATATGTTGAATATTGAAATGTAAAGTATTATTACAGTATAAGTCACATTGCTCTGAATCCTCTCAAAATATTCCCTCTTGTTTTAGCTACACTTATGCCATCATTCTTGCCACTTTTCAAAGTACTTCTGGAAGTCAGCTTTCGTGTCTCTTCGAGTTGTGAGCAAAAATTCAGTGAATACAGCTTCCAAATTCTATCCAGTTGAAAGGAAATTTCATATAAACATAAACGTGTGTTCTCTTCCACCTTATTCACAAGATCTGGTGCTGTTCAATTTCTGGTTCTTTCTCAAAATGAAAATGATCATCAAATTTAAGGATTTTGAATCCATTCAGGAGATTGAGGCAGGTACTACAGCACAACGGAAGGCCTTCTTTAATGAGAATTTCCACAACAGCTTAAAAAAGTGGCAGAAATTATGAGACAAGTGTGTTGAATCTAGGAGAAGTATTTTGAGGTTGATTAATGGTAATGTGTCTTTTATTATAATCATATTTTTCATCATTTATATTGAGAACTTTCAGAATCCTTTCTTCTACTTTTAAAAACGTTCTGACCATCACTGTTATCTAGTGATCTTCTTGCACAATAACACACCAGAACTTTTTGTTCCCCCTTAATTATAACTTAACTTAGTAGCAACTGATAAACTGTATTCCAGTGCTTTGGGCTTCTGGTAACCACCATTCTATGTTCATATTGTCTGGGATCAACTTTTTTACATTCTACATATGAGTAGGAGAATACAGGTCTTTGCTTTTTGAGCCTGGCTTACTTAACAAAATGATCTTTAGTTGCATCCTTATTGTTGCAAATGACAGGATTTTTTTTTTTTTTTTGCACTACCAGGAACTGAAACTCCCACACTTTTGCACGGAACTACTTTCCCACTCTTCTTTTGAGTCAGGATCTTGGTAAGGCTAAACTGTCCATATTGGTCTTGTCTTTGTGACCCTGCTGCCTCGGCCACCCAGAATCCCAGTATTTGAAGTGTGTGCCAACACGTTCAGATCAGGTTATCATATTTTTGACCGAAAAATATTTTATTGTGTATGTGTATTGTATTTTTTGTTCATTTATTAGTATCTATACACTTAAGTTACTTCCATTTCCTGGCGATTGTGAATAAATATTAATTTTTTCAAATAGATTTATAGTGCTGGTCACATCATATGCAACCTTGTTTTATTCCTAATTGTATTTTCAACTACTGGCAGATTGTTAATATTATAATTAAAATTACATGTTCAAATCGCTACTGTATAGATTTTTCTAGCTCTTTAATTATTTCTTTCCTTTTTAATTTTCCAGAATTTTGAATTTAGAATTTTGTTTTCATGGGACATACATTTTATTTGTTTCTTTTTAACCTAGCTAATCAACTCTGCTTTTAATTTGAGTATACTGTTCACGTTTAGAGTGATTATTATTATGACTATATTAAAATGTATATATTGTTTTTGCAATGGTGCATTTTTCTTCTTTCTTTTATGCCTTTATCTTTTTTTCTCCGATTTTTGTTATGGTTGTATTTGATTTCATCTGTGAATGTTGTTTGTAATGACTGTCCTGTAATTAATGTAACTTTTGAATTTAATGAAATTTTAAAATTATATTTTAAAATATTCAAAATTTTCCTATAATTATGGTATGAAACTTCATGTGTGGTACACCTATCTTATAAAGGAAGATTTTTCCATCTTTCCCTGTGACACTGCTGCTCTTCATTTCATTTTTATATAATTTACATGCATTTTAGCACCCAATTCACTGAATCTATTCTTATTATTATTAAATTAATTATAAATAAAATATCATACTTTACTTCCATCTATTGATTTTCTGTTATTTTACTCGTTGTGTACATCTAAATTTCTGGGCATGTCATTTTCTGTTTGAAGACTTTAAAAACCTGCTAGAACATTTTCTTTCTTTTTTCTTAATTAGGACATTTTCTAACTACTTCATGTATTTTGTGTAAGAAAATTTCTTTTCCTTTTTAGTTATAGAATTTTGGATTGAAAAATTTTTACTAAATGTAGAATATATAGAAAAACTTTTTAACCTAGCACAGTGTCACACACCTGTAATAGC
>RJWM01014220.1:0-51023 GCA_004363535.1 Dasyprocta punctata | reverse complement strand
CAGCAAATCATCAAAAAGATTGTACACCATGATCAAGTGGAATTCATCCCAGGGATGCAGGAATGGTTCAACATACATAAACTCATAAATGTAATACACCATATTAACAGAACCAAGGACAAAAATCATATGATCATCTCAATAGATGCAGAAAAACTTTTGACAAAGTCCAGCACCCATTCATGATAAAAAAAAAAAAACCAACAGAAAATTGGAAGAGATAGTGTTTATCTGTATCTGGTAAAAACCTGCTATGACATTCTAACAGCCAACATCATACTAAATGGACACAAATTAAAAGCTTTCCCTCTAAAATCAGGGACAAGACAAGGATGTCCGCTGTCTACACTCTTATTCAACATAGTTCTGGTAACTTCAGCTGGAGCTATTAGACAAGAGAAAGAAATAAAAGGAATAAACATAGGAAAGGAAGAAGTTAAACTATTGTTACTTGCAGATGACATGATACTCTACATAGACAACCCCCAAAATCCACCAAAAGACTTCTAGATTGATTGATTGATTGATTGATTGATTTTGCGGCACCAGGGATCAAACTCACAGCCTCACGCCTGCCAGACAGGCGCTTACGCCTCTGAGCCAAACTCCCAGCCCTAGGTTTTTTTTTTTTTTTTTTTTTTTTTTGAAGCAGGGTCATGCCATGTAGCTCAGGCCAGCTTTGTGCTCACGTTGTAGCCCAAGCCGGCCTTGAACTCACAACGCTCTACCTACCTCAGCCTCCCGAGTGCTAGGATTAAAGGCATGCCCCGCCACACCCAGCAAGACTTCTAGATTTAATAAGCAAGTTCAGTAGTATAGCTGGTTACAAAGTCGACACTCAAAAGTCAATAATCTTCTTGTACATGAGTAAAAAACTCACTGAGCGAGAAATCACAGAAACAATACCTTTTACAATAGCATCCAAAAAAATGACATACCTAGGAATCAATCTAACAAGGGATGTAAGAGACTTCTATATTGAAAACTACAGTACTCTGAAAAAGGAAATTGAAGAGGATATTAAATGGGCCTTGAAAATATACTTCTCAGTGAACTAAATAAGTCACACATGTGTAACCATCACATTGTTGCACTTGTGTGACAAACTGAAAGAAAATCTATCTATGTATATAAAAAATTAGTTAAGATAGTTAAAGAAAAAGAACTTTAGCCGGGCGTGGTGGCGCACGCCTTTAATCCCAGCACTCGGGAGGCTGAGGTAGGCGGAGCGTTGTGAGTTCGAGGCCGGCTTGGGCTACAACGCGGCGCAAGGCCGACCTGAGCTACATAGTGCGACCCTGCCTCAAAAAAACCAGGGCTGGGGGTTTGGCTCAGTGGCTTAAGCGCCTGCCCTGGCAGGCGCGAGGCTGTGAGTTCAATCCCCGGTGCCGCAAAAAAAAAAAAAAAAAAAAAGAACTTTGACTGAAAAGTAATTTTCACAAGGTCATTTTCAAGTTTCATTTTTAATGAGAAATGTTTTTTTGAAAATAATAGAGCAGTCATAACAAAAAAAGATAGTCATATAGCTGATTTCTCTTGATTCATTGAGGGGAAAGTTTTGTGCTAATAATTTTCTGGACAATGTTTCATGTCTATATCTTATACCCTAAACAACTGCTGTGAATATAACAATATGCAAGGTGTTGATTATTGTTACTCTCCTATTGGTCTGTTGTGAAATTCTGTTTTACTTTAATTTCTTATTTTTCTTCTGTTTAAAATAATAAAAAAAAAGAAGATATTAGAAAATGAAGAAGGGCTGGGAGTTTGGCTCAGCAGCTTAAGTGCCTGTCTGGAAGGCGCGAGGCTGTGAGTTCAATCCCCGGTGCCACAAAATAAATAAATAAATAAATAAATAAATAAAAATAAAAAAGAAAGAAAGAAAGAAAGAAAATGGAAAGCTATCTCATGCTCTTGGGAAAGAACCAATATAGTGAAAAAATGGCCATACTTCCAAAACTGTTATACAGATTCAATGCAATCCCAATCAAAATTCCAATAGCATATCTCACAGAATTAGAGAAAACAATCCTAAAATTCATCTGGAACCAGAAGAGACCTAGAATAGCAAAGGCAATCCTGGACAACAAAGACAAGATGGGGGCATCACAATCCCTGACTTGAAATTATACTATAAAGCTACTGTGATAAAAAAAAACAGTGTGGTACTGGTAAAAAAAAAAAGCAGACCTGAAGATCAATGGAATAGGTTAGAAGATGCAGAAACAACTGTAGGCACACTAAGCCCCATTATCTTTTTTTTTTTTTTTTTTGCGGTACTGGGGATTGAACTCACAACCTCGCGTCTACCAGGGCAGGCGCTTAAGCCACTGAGCCAAACCCCCAGCCCTGGTTTTTTGAGGCAGGGTCACACTATGTAGCTCAGGCCGGCCTTGCACTCGCGTTGTAGCCCAGGCCGGCCTCGAACTCACAACGCTCCTCCTACCTCAGCCTCCCGAGTGCTGGGATTAAAGGCGTGCGCCACCACGCCCAGCTTTCTAAGCCCCATTATCTTGACAAAGGTGCCAAACACATTCACTGGAAGAAAAATAGCCTCTTTAATAAATGGTGCTGGAAAAACTGGCTCTACGCATGCCAAAGATTATAACTGGACCCATATCTTTCACCACGTGCTAAGCTAAAATCAGAATGTATCAAAGATCTTAATATTAAAACAGAAATGTTAAATCTGCTGGAGGATAGAGTAGGTAAAACTCTTGAAGATATTGGTATAGGCAAAGACTTTATGAACAAAACCCAGATTACACAGGAACTATCACAAAGAATCAACAACTGGGATCTCACCCACAGTAAGAGAAACCACCAAAGGAGTGAAGAGACAACCCACAAAGATAATGTTTGCCAGCTGTTTCTCAGACAAAGGATTACTATCAAGAACATACAAAGAACTAAAAAAAAAAAATCAGTCCTCCCAGAATTAAAGACCCAGTCCAAAAATGGGCATCTGAGATGAATATATACTTCTCAAATGAAGAAATACAAATAGCAAATAAATATGTGAAAAAATGTTCAACATCACTGGTCATTCAAGAAATGCAAATTAAAACAACACTGAGATTTTACCTAACCCCAGAAAAAATGGCTAGTATCAAGAAATCAACCAATTACAAATGCTGGAGAGGATGTGGAGAAAAAGGAACCCTTCTCCACTGTTGGTGAGAATGCAGACTGGTGCAACCACTGTGGAAATCAGTGTGAAGACACCTCAAAAAACTACGATCTAAGGTCCCATTCAACTCAGCTATTCTCCTTCTGGTACCTTCTCAAAAGAATTAAAAACATCATACCACAGTTATATTATGTGCATCCATGTTTATAGCAGCACAGTTTATAATAGCCAGATCTTGGAGACAACCTAAATGCGGATCGACTGAGGAATGGATAAAAAAAGATGTGGTATTTGTTGTAATGTGACCCCCCTTGTTGCCTGAGAGTACCCTCCTTGTCCTGCTCCTGTAAGGAGGTAATGCCCTGATACACCCAAGTTGTACTTTCCCAAGCGCTGTGTTCCTGTTCTGTATTGTGCCACTCCCCCGAAACCGAGCCAGGCTTGGAAATCCCCCAATGACCGAAACTGTCCCCCACCCCAGATGTTTGCGGTTTTACTGCTTAAAAGAGGCTTGTTTCCTCAGCTCGGTGCGCAGTCTTCCCTATGCATATGGGAACACTGTGTCACCAGGCCTGCGCTAATAAAGAGCTCTAATTTTTCCAATTGGCCTTTAAATTGAGAGTTTTTGTTAGGATAGAGCGTCGGTTACATCAATATTTCAGTCATAAAGAAGGATAAACTGGACACTTTTATAGGTAAATGGATGCACCTTGAGAACATACTCATTAGTGAAATAAATAAGACACACATGTGCAAATATGGTATTGTTTCATTAGTGTGGCGAACTGAAAGAAAATATACATATACATGTATATGTATGTATGTAAAAATAGTTAAGATAGTTATACTACTGATTCCTCTGTGTTCACTGAAGAGAAAGATTTGTGCTGGTATTGTTCGGACAACTGAAGGCAGATGTGTTGTGCTCTGGGTGAAGGATTTGGGGATGACAATGCACGATGTATGTATCATTGTTGCCCCCTGATTGATGTGCTTTGAAATTTTGTTGTAGTTTTCTTCTTCTTTTCTTTCTTGAATCCTTCTTCTTTTATCCTTGAATAAAAGAGATTTTAAAATAATGAAATAAAAAATATATAAGTTTTAAAATTTTCTCTGCATTAAAATAGCTTCTACAGGACGATCTCAATTTGGAAGGCATCTGGACTACACAACAAGACCCTTCTCAGCCAAACAAGAGGCCAGGTGTGATGGTGCACTATTGTAATCCCAGCACTTGGAAGGCTGAGGCAGGAGGAGCGCCATGAGTTTGAGGTCAGCCTGTGCTACATAGTGAGTTCAAGGAGAGCCTGAATTATATAGTGAGATCCTGTCTCAAAAAAACTAAACAACAAAATCCAAAGAAAGGCGAAGGGCAGGTAATTGTTCCAAACACAGGCTGTGCAGGCTGGTCCAAGAAAGGAACAGCAGCGGTAGAGGTGCTGGAAAGAGAAGCCAAAGTGACAGGACTACAAGTCCCATGATGCAACGGAGGGGCGGTGCACGCCACTGAATTCCCACCGCCGGCCCAAAACGGAGTCTACCGAAGTTGAGTGGGCGTGGTTCCATGAGGACCCCGCCCCTAGAACGCCTCTCCAATGGGCACCGCCCTGGTGTCTATGGCGACGGCGGTGGCGGCTGTCCGCTGGCTTAAAGAGCTAGGAGCTAACGCCGAAGGGGAGCTGGCTCCCCGTAGTGTCCGCGGGGACCGCGGTCCTGTGATCGCAGAGGCCCAGGAAACGCCCAGGAAGAGCCGGAGCGGGCAAAGGGCGGCCATGAGCTACCAGCTAAGCCCAGCTTCAGGCCGCTAAGGGCAGCTCCTCGCCACTTCGGGTGGGCAGTGTCCGCAGTGAACAACCTTTGCCTAAAGGGTCTTAGCCATCGGGTGCCTGGCCCCCGTGTGTCCTGGGACAGGGAGAGGTCAGGCTAGAGAACCTTTGATCTTCAGCTATATTTTAAATTAAGTTTTCGTTTTTGAGTTTTGGGCTGTGGATGGAATCCGGTATATGAGTTAACTACCATGGGTAACTACCTGTACTTTAAAGCAAAGACATCCCCTACTTCTCCCAGTTGTCCCTCCTCCCAATCAGGAACAACAAAAAAGCCATGGTCTCCTCTCTTGCTCACTCTGTGCCACTCCTATAGGTACCAAAGTGTGTTGCATGATCCACTGTGATCCTGATGTATAGGGACTGTTGGAAAATCCAGAAAATCCACATCTCACCTGCATCCCACCCCACGCCCCAATACACCTGAAAACATCCTGTTGTTTAGTGGGCTTGTTCTGATCTTTTTGTTTTGCTTGTTTTTTGAGACAGGGCTTCACTGTGTAGTCCAGTCTGGCCTTAAACTCACTGTGTAGCTCACACTGGCCTCAAACTTGCAAGGATCCTCCTCAGCCTCTCCTGCCTCAGCCTCTCCAGTGCTGGGATTATAGGCTTGCACCCATTTGATACATATCTCATCCTCACACCCTCCCTCACAGAATCTAAAAGAATGGAGCCAAGTACCTGTAAGAACAGTGAAACTGAAGAAGACTATGTTGAGGAAGAGGAATCTGAGGAAGAGTGTGTTAAAGAGGAAGCTCTAGTCCTTTCTAATCCTTCACAGCAAGCCTTGTCAGAAGCTGACCGGAAGGCATTTGAGGATTGGGTTCCCTTAGCTATTGTAGCCAAGAAAATTATAGCTCCAGCTGACACAGATGACGTAGACCTTGGGAGGAGAAAAAGAAGGCGGAAACGCAGGTAACCTTTTCCTGGTGGCTCCAGAGTTACCCCGGCCTCCCTTCAGCATTTAGGGGGCTGGGGTTGGTATCTCTGCTCTTCCCTTTAGCCTTCAAAACAGAAGAGGAAAGGCTGGAGCATCGTTAACCTTTTGGTATCAAAACAAAACAAAATCCTAGGCTGGCTCAATTTAGAATTTCAGCATGTTTATATCACCTGGTGTTTCCTTTAAGTGACTTCTAGAAAAAATGAATTCTGAATTTCTTGGGTATCTCTTTATTTGGGTGCAGGGCACCCCAGAAGTTTGTCCTTCCCTCCTCTTCTGCTGATTTCTGCCATTCCTTCATTCCAGATCCCTGACCATCAACCTGACCAACTGCAAGTATGAGAGTGGTAAGCGCCATTGTGCGTAGGGGACTTTCTTGCTGTAGGAACTGCAGTCAGTCTCCCACCCCTAGGTCTTGCCGGGCTAGCCCCTCAGCTCAGCTACTGGCAGCTGAGGTATTGCTGCTTCAATTGGTCTGCATCGTAGGGAGTGTATATCCACAGTTAGCTAACAAGAAAAAAATAAACGGCTGAGAGTCCAGTTGGTCCAACCTTCCCACACTTTAACATAGATAAGACAAAGTTAAAATAGAGTTTTTTCAAGGTTAGGGCTATATCCCAATGATATTGTTTACCAACCTGCCCACAGCCCTGGGTTCAGTCCCCAGCACTGCAAAACAAAAACAAGCTGGTGTGGTGCACACCTGTAATCCTAGCATTCTGGGAGGCTGAGGCAGGAGGATGGCAAGTTTTAGCCCAACCTGAACTTTGTAAGACCCTGTCTCAAAAAACGAGATAAGGTTGTGGGAAAAGCTCAGTGTGAAGGATCTGACTTCATTTCCCATACTACAAAAACAATTTTTTCAAGGAAGCTTTGAAGAGGCTTCAGCAGTTAGAAAAAAGAATCCATCCAGGTCAGCCTTCTTCTCCCCTCTCCCCTCTTATCCCCATTGGCATCTGTGTAAGGGGCCACCATAGTGTTAGATGCCAGTGGGGTCCTCAGCTAGCATCAGCCCTGCAGACCAGAAACTGTCCTGAATGAGAGATAGATCCGCCAGGTTCTCATTTCTGCTGCCGCACGTTCTGGAAGCACACGGCAGCCTCATGAACTTGGAGTGGCCACTTGGTAACTAAGACGCAGAGCGAAGATATGGTCACCTCCCTCCTCAACCTGCCCTTCACTCAGGTCTCTTTCATCCCTGACCCAGCTAGTGTTCTAGGGATTGCTGCTGGCCCCCAGGCTGGCAGCACTGACCACGCTGTTTCTGCAGTGCGGCGGGCAGCCCAGATGTGTGGCTTGAAGGAAGTGGGTGAGGATGAAGAGTGGACCGTGTACTGGACAGACTGCTCCGTCTCACTGGAGCGAGTCATGGAAATGAAGAGATTTCAGGTAACAACATTCTGGCCTAAGACCCAGAATGACTGTGCACACCCCATACACACACCCACACACCTGCCCAGCCCCCTGAGGTTACCCAGGCTGGGGCCCTGTGCAGACAAGAGAGGGTCCATGCTAGGTTTCTCTCAATGGACGCTGTCTCTCCTCTTGGATCTCACCACACCTGGCCACATGGTATTTTTATTCTCTAATTAGGTCTTTGGGATGATTAGCAATAAAATAAGTCATCCATCACTTAATGATGGGGATGCATTTCTGAAGAATGTGTTGATAGGTAATGTCATTACTATATGAGCATCGTGAGTGTCCTTGTACAGGTTAAGATGGCTTTCCAGGGCTGGTGGTGCATGCCTGTGATCCCAGCCCTCAGGAGATTGAGGCAGAAAGATTTCTGTGAGTTCAAACCCAGCCTGGTTTACATAGTGAGTTCAAGGCCAGACTGAACTACAAAGTGAGACCCTGTCAAAGAAAAACAAAAACAAAAGCAAAACAAAACAAAACAAAAAGCCGGGCGTGGTAGCGCACGCCTTTAATTTCAGCACTCCCGGAGGCTGAGGTAGGCAGAGTGTTGTGAGTTCGAGGCCTGCTTGGGCTACAATGCGAGAGCAAGGCCAACCTGAGCTACATCGTGCAGCCCTGCCTTAAAAAACTAGGGTTGGGAGTTTGGCTCAGTGGCTTTAGCACCTGTCTGGCAGGCGTGAGGTTGTGAGTTTGATCCCCAGTGCCGCAAAATTAAAAAAAAAAAACAAAACAAAAAACAAACAAAAAAAAGCGCCTAAATGATACTACTGGTAGGTACGAATTCTCTAAGATGAATGTGATTATTATATATGTTTAAAATATACCAATAAAATCCAATTGGAAAAGAAAAAAATAAAAAATAAGTACAGTACTGGGGATGGGCTACAGAGCCTTTACACTAAGTTACATCCTAGGGTATCCCTGCTACCCTGCAGTTCTAGAGATTTAACCCAGGGTCTTGCCATTGAGCTACATACCCAGGCTTTAAAAATTTTTTTTTCTTTGTTTTTAATTTTAAGATAGGGTCTCACTAAATCACTGAGTTGCCCAGGCTGGGCTCAAACTTGTAATCCTCCTGACTCAGCTTCCTAGAGTGGTGAGACTACAAACATGTGCCGCCACACTCAACTTGGCTTCTCTTTTGTATTTTAGGAAATGTTTTCTTCTTATGTCTTTATGCTTTATTCTAATAGCACTAGTCATGGTGGTCTGGGGATGTTAGAAGGGTAGCTAGAATGCCCAAGATCCTGGCTAGTGTACACTGTCACCACACCTGGTGGCCTAACTTCGGTGGGGATATGTGTGTTTTGGATGGAGCAACGAGGCCTTGTAGAGCATCTTCCGGTTTTCATACTTGCAGTACCAGGTCCAGCGCTCCCCTCCACTGTGACTTATGCTTTAACCTTCCCAGTTCTCTTCCACTGCTTCCTGGATACAGTGGAACAGCATAGGCCCCAGGATCTGCCACTTAGTCTGGCAGGAGTGCAGTACCACCAACTGGATCTGTTTCAGAAAATCAATCACTTCCCTGGCATGACGGAACTCTGCCGCAAAGATCTGCTGGCGCGGAACCTCAACCGCATGCAGAAACTCTACCCTGATGAGTACAACATCTTCCCCCGCACCTGGTGCCTCCCTGCGGAGTGAGTAGCATCCTGGGGCAGGAGAGGGGTCACCCCCAAAGTCCCCTCCAGACTCTGGCCTTGTGACTTAGATGTGTCTCAGAGGGATGGACTTGGATCAAGTAAGTTTTGACTGGTCAGAGAAAAGTGGTTCTGAGACACAGTGCCCAGGAAGAGCATGGACTAGATAGCAAAAGATTGTCACGGGGCCCTGGGACAGCAGTGATGCCCAGGAACCTTCTGACCAGCCTCTCTCTGCACACAGCTACGGGGACTTCCAGTCCTACGGTCGGCAGCGAAAAAGCCGCACTTACATCTGCAAGCCAGACAGTGGCTGTCGGGGCCGTGGGATCTTCATCACTCGAAACCCCAAGGAAATCAAGCCAGGAGAGCATATGATCTGCCAGCAGTACATCTCCAAGGTGAAGGATGGTGGGGACCATTGGGCCCTCCCTGGCACTGGGGCACCTGGTCTCCCCTAAATCCAGGGAGAAAACTGTTTCAGGTACCTGTATCTGGTCTGCTTTCCCCTGGAGGCACATGGAGCCATGATTCAGAGCCAGTCTTGTGACCTTGTCAAGTTTTTTACCCCTTCCTTGGCTCCATGTCCTTACCGTTAAACGGGAACAGTAACTGTGGCTACTTGATATGGTAGGAAGGTTGCTGAGTAAGTTGTTTTGCATTCGGAGCACTTAGCATGCAGCATGAAGTAAGCGCTTCAAAAGTTTCTCGTTCTTTCCTCTGGCTCTGTGTGCTCTCAGCCTTTCCTCATTGACGGCTTCAAATTTGACATGAGAATCTACGTCCTAATCACATCCTGTGACCCTCTCCGGATCTTCATGTATGAGGAGGGCCTGGCCCGCTTTGCCACCATGCCCTACATGGAGCCCAGCCATAACAACCTGGTGAGCGCCAGGCCAGCACCCTCTTCTCTGGCGTGGCAGTGCCTATGTTCTAGGGAGAACCAAGCAAGAGTGAGGAAGAAAGCCAGGGCGCACATGGCACCTAGCTGTGGGGAAAGCCTTTGGCGGGTGGTGAGAGAGAAAAGGCTCAGCAGCCCCTGCTCCCCAGGACCCTACAGGACAGTCCCCTGTGAAGAGAGCCAGGACAGCAGCCACCCTGGAGAGGGGTGGGTAACAAGAAAGCAGTGAGGGCCGGAGAGAAGGCAGCATGGTAGCAACCTAAGTGCCCTGGACCATTGCTTCACAGGAGAATGTCTGCATGCACCTCACCAACTACGCGATCAACAAACACAACGAGAACTTTGTCCGGGACGATGCTGTGGGCAGTAAGAGGTACTACCTCTCTCTCTTTTCCTGCTTCCTCTGCTGCTTAGCCCTACAACTTCCAGTGCTCATGAAACTGGGCTGATTCTTGGGAGGCTGACTGCCCAGAACCACTCAGCATTTATAGACCTAAGTCTCATGTCTGAGCTCGGAGTACAGCCCCAACCCCATCCAACATATAATCTCTGCTCCCAGCTGCTAGCAGCACTCTGAAACAGAGAATGAGGGTCGGCACCAGGGAGCCTCTACCCTGGCCAGGCCCTGCTGGCATAGCAACAGGTCTTCCTCTGAGCCCTGGGCTTCACAGGAAGCTGTCGACACTCAACACCTGGCTGCGAGAGCATGGGTACGACTCCCGAGAGCTGTGGGGAGACATCGAGGGCATCATCATCAAAACCATCATCTCGGCTCACTCTGTTCTGCGCCACAACTACCGAACCTGTTTTCCCCAGTACCTGAATGGAGGTACATGTGCCTGTTTTGAGATCCTTGGTTTTGACATCTTGCTGGACCACAAGCTGAAGCCCTGGCTGCTGGAGGTGAGGTTTCTCGCATGGGCTTTGCAGGACCAATGTCCAGAGGCCTCCATGAGCAGGAGGCCTGGGGTAGGATTACACTTGGTGGGGGAACAGCAGTGAGGGATGTGGAAAGCCTGGGGTGGCCAGGAACCAGCCAAAGGAATAGGATGAGTCTTGACCTCTACCATAGCAGTCAGGTTTGAGGTCCCTGGTGACCCTTGCCTTGAGGACAGTAGATAGGTAGAGTTAGAGTCGGGCTGTCTGATCTGCTGTCTTTCCCCTGTGAACTGGAGGGGTCAATGCCAAGTCCTGTGGCCTTGGAAACCAAGCCTCCAGCCTCCTCAACACAGGCGACATGCGAGATGTCTCTCCTAGACCTCCCAGTTAGAACTGCAGGAGGCTACCACCTGACCAGGTGGGTGAGGAAGGCACAATGGGGACTTCTCTCTGCAGGTGAACCACTCCCCAAGCTTCACCACAGACTCCCGCCTTGACCGAGAGGTGAAGGATGCACTTCTCTGTGATGCCATGACCCTCATCAACCTCCGGGGCTGTGACAAAAGGAAAGTGATTGAGGAGGACAAGCGGCGAGTCAAGGAGCGGCTTTTGCTGTGCCACCAACTGCCACGAGAAGCCAGGTGCGCCAGGTGTCTGACGTGTTTAGTGTATAATTTGTTGTCTTTGTTATTACTTTTTGTGTGTGTGTGTGTGTGTGGCACCAGGGATTGAACTCACAACCTCGCACCTGCCAGGGCAGGCGCTTAAGCCACTGAGCCAAACTCCTGGCCCTAGTTTTTTTTTGAGGCAGGGTCGCATTATGTAGCTCAGGCCGGTCTTCTGCTTACGTGGTAGCCCAAGTCAGCCTCGAACTCACAACACTCCTCCTACCTCAGCCTCCCGAGTGCTGAGATTAAATGCATGTGCCACCACACCTGACTCTTTGTTACTACTTTTTGGAGAGTAAAAGTCTTCTGGAAGAAGAAGCCTACCTGGACCTAATTAGTTATTAAAAACATTTTTTTGTATAGATAATACATTCATGTTTGCTTGGACAACACATCACAAGCCATAGATAATATGTTCAAAATACAAATGATACAGCTGGGTGTGGTGGTGCAATCCTATAGTCCCAGCACTCAGGAGGCTGAGACAGGAGGATTGCTGTGAATTTGAGGCCAGCCTGTACTACACAGTTGAGTTCAAGACCAGCTTGAACTACATAGTAAGACCCTGTCTCAAAAAAAAAAAAACTAAAAAACAACAAATAAAGACAAAAACAAAAAAATAAAATATAAACAATACAGTAAATGGTCTTTCTCCTGCCCATCTCTAACTTTCTAATTTTCCTCCCTAGAGCCAATCAAAATTCCTACTGTAATGTGTATGCATTCACAAGAATTCAAGACACAAACATATATGTATTTATACAAAATATTTTCCTCCCTTGTTTACCCAGAGAGTTGTGTAATTCCACACTCTGTGCCCTGTACAGCAATGTGTCTTAAGCTGTTTTCCTATTAGTACATAGAGCTTTATGTGCTTTGAGCAGCTGGTTTGTTTGTTAGTGGAGTTCCTCTAGTAACCCAGTCCCAAGAATCTTTGCATAGCGAAAGACAGACAAGTTGTTCATTAACAAAGGAATTGTTTAAATCAGTGTCGGTCACTCATTTTTTAATTCAGAAATGGATTACAAATGTTGTAGTTGTTTTTTACTAAAATTATAATTTGTTAATGATACATACAATGAAGCTTGAGTAGGCTTGGGTTATTCCTGTAATGACACTGTTGTTTCCACTTGCTTTCCAGTACATAGGACAGTGTGGCCTTAGAGCCTGACACAGCAGGCACTCAAATGCTTGTGGGATGAGTGGGAGCAAAGGATAACAGTAAACACTCTGAGTACTCCCACAGACTAGGCTGTGGCCCTGAGTGAATCATGTCTTTCAATGGAGAAAATTGGCTGGAAACTACTGAACTAAAGAAACACAATAAGCTAGGTGCAGTGGTACATGCCTTTAATCAAGCACTCAGAGACTGAAGCAGGAGGATCAAAAGTTCAAGGCCAGCCTGGGCAATTTAGGGAGCCCCTATTCCCCACCCTACCTTGCCAAAGGCCTGGTGATACAGCTCAGTGTTTCCTGGGTTCAATCCCCAGGACTACAGAAGGAAGGGAGGGAGGGAGGGAGGGAGGAAGGAAGAAAGGAAGGATACCTAAGACACTGTGGTAAAATTTGAAGTGCTAACTTAACAAGTGGAGCCCTCTGTATTTAGGATAAGCATCAGATGTCTGAAAGTAGGCCTGTTTCTCATGGTGCACACATGGCAGGGCTGGGCAAACACGGGCTTGGCAGCTTTCCCCACTCGGGTGAGGAGGCTGAAGAGCCACCAGAAGGTTTTCCCATTTAGCCAGCACTCCTTCCCCTACTGAGCATCCTCACAGCCCTCTGACGCTCCTGTGCTCGCTTTCCACAGGCGAGAACAGATGGAGTCATCCAATGCAGCCATGCTGGACCAGGAGAAATACGAGGATTCCCACCTGGGGGGATACCGGCGGATCTACCCGGGGCCTGACAAGGAGAAGTACGCGCCCTTCTTCAAGCACAATGGCTCCATTTTCCAAGAGACTGCTGCCTCTAAGGCCAGAGAGGAGTGTGCCAGGTACTTTGGCCTCCATTTTCTCTGTACGCATTGGGAAGAGCAAATCCTGAAGGTGAACTGCTCCCTAGCAGGGGGAGAGGAAGCCAGACACATAAGGCAAGAGGAATGGAGTTCAAATTCTATCAGTCTCTTAGTGTCTCTTTCCATTCAGTAGGTTTTCCATCTCCCACCTCGCTCTCGTTCCATCCGCCCTAAGACCGCATCACAATTCCTACTCTTTCCGCATCCTCATTTCCTCGTACCCCCTGCTCCCCAGCACAATTTCTCCTATGTCTGAAGCTGCCATGTGTTGTCAGGCAGCAACTGGAAGAGATCCGCCTGAAGCAAGAACAGCAGGAAAACCCAGGCACCAAGAAGCGAAAGGAAAACAAGGACCAGAACCTGGGTGAATCGGCTGGAGAGAAAAGCAGATTCAGAGCAGGGCCTCGAGCCCACTTGACTTACAGGATGCAGCACCGGGAGAAAGAGCTGTCAAAGGTTTTCTAGTTCTTATCTTTCTGCTGGAAGATGGGCTGGGACTGCTAGTGAAGGAAATTTCTGCTCTTCTCTCCTCCCCTTGTGCATGAGATGAGCTCATAATTAGTAAAGTAAATCTAATCTTTTGGACAGAAGCGAGAGAATGGACAGCAAAGGCAGACTCTCTTACAGTAGTTGAGTAGACAGGAGTCCTGCAGCCATCTTTGCTAATGGTTTGGGACTCATCCTTGGAGAGCCTTCATTTGTCTCTTCTGTGCCTTGCAGCTGCTACCAATAAACCCGGACACCATGCAACCTCAAGAAATTGTGGAAGAGGAAGAGCTAGAGCGGATAAAGGGCCTGCTACAAAGGGGGAATCTCATCCGAAGCCTGGGTATCGTAGAGCAGCTCACCCGCATGCTCCACTTTAGCCACCGGAGCCAGAAAAACCTTCATGAGTATCGGGTGAGGGTCCCTATGAAGCGTCTCACAAAACAAAGGAACAAGGGCTGTGATACCAGCACATGGTAGTGGTCATACCCAAGGAGGCTTATGTGGCGGTATCTGTCTGTGGAGCCTGTGAAAGCTGAATGTGCTGGGCCTTGGGAGAGGGTCTGTCTGTTCCTTTTATACCTGTTCCCAAATGCTGTTATTTTTGGTAGTGACATCCAGCATAGTGCAGCTCCCACCATTCTCAATTACAAGAGACTTGCTCTCTATCCCTTCCTCACAGTGACCCAACACTCATGACCAACAAAGAACAAGGCTCCCATTACCCTCTGTGGCTTCTGTCTGATTGTCTACCTAGCACTGCCAGTGCCCTGGCTTTAATGGGAACTAAGTAAACAGTTTTGGGTCAACAAAACAGCTGCTGCATTCAATATTCCGTGAACTAGAAGCAAACCTGTTGGGCCCACTGTTTTTGTTGAACCCCAAAGAAGTAGCTGGCTAAAAGGTGGCTATGGCCTAGAAGAGACCTTTCAGTTATGTATTTCTTCCAGCACTCCACTCAGCCTCACAAAAAGTGTGGTAAGGAGCTGCTTTTCTCCTCTAGCCTAGATTTCACCATGACGGGCTGGGCAATCAAGAAATGCAGTCTCTGAGGCTGGTTCCACTGGTGCTCCTGAGAGAGGCTACCTCAAAGCAGGGCTATCCTCATTTCCTGCAACCACTTCGGCCCCAAGAATTGATCCCAAGGCTCTTAGGGCCACTGTCAAGCATGAATGCCGCAATTCCGCATCATTCTCGGTGCCATCTGCAGTCCAGGAGCGTCTACTGGACAGGGGATTCAGCAACCATGGGCCCCTGTTCACTGTCAATGAAGAAATCTGGGACACACTATTTTTCCGACACTAGAATCAGGCTTGGTGGCCGTAAGTATATAAAACTAGCTTTGGTCACTGTGATCCACAGTTCCCAATAGCAAATATGACAGCTGGGATGACCCAATTTAATGTCACACTTTTAGTAGTGTAGTGGTAGGGGAGATGGTGACCCATTTACTTATCCCCTTCTAAATACAGTATTAGCCCCTGGTGATAGAATTGGCAGAAATGCAGTCCTGGACTGCAACAAAGGTAACAGGGAAATGACCAAGTAAACACATCAGTGACAATACAGTGTGGCAAAGACACTGGTGGGAGGGATGTGAGCCATTCCTCTGGCTTGGTAATGGAGCACAGTTAAGAAAGAGGTGAGTAAAGCTCTTCTGTGGGTATCAACTGCGGCGGGGTGGGGGTGGGGTGTCCATGTTTCCACTGCAGAAGGCCAAGACAGCAGAAAGTTAGAAGCCATAAGCCGAGCCCTGGCAGGATCAGTGCCATCCATTTTAACCTCAAAGCAGCGCTATCTTCTGCAGCCGGAAAGAGTGGAAAGAGACTCATGGACTGAATGCACCATGCCTTCCATGGTAAACTCTGAATGCAGAGCAGCCACGCCCGGGGATGTCGCCGTCTGCGCGGCCTCTGCACCTACGCTGCGGCGCCCCAGCGCACTCCTCAACGTCAGCCAGCACAGGTAAAGGCAGGAGGGGAGCCCAGCACCTACCCTCTCCTGGAGAACCCTCGGGTTTCCAGAGGAGCAAAGGGCCTTCAATCTTTGCTAAATGAAAGATCGCCACCAAGTTTCAGTGTGACATTCCCTAGCCAGGAACCTTGTTTGCAAAAGGCAAAACACAAAGACACTAAGAATTCCTCAACACCTTTCGGGACCGGTGAAGACGAAATGAAAAGCCGAGGCCGGCCACGTACATGATCACCTCCGCACGGCAAGCCTCAGCATGGGTTTATCGCTAGCAGATGGGTCTGAACCCTGGGTGCTGGCTCAAGGTTGGAGGGCACTGCGGCGACAAAGACCCTTCCTGGCAGAGCCAAGTGCCCACGGCAAGGAGATGTCGCCTTCATAAGACTGCTAAGAGGACGCTTCTCCCGCCACCCTGGCGGAGACAGGCAGGCCTGGGCAGCCTGGGACAGAAGGGCGGCTGTTGGCAACTGGATCCGTCTTTTTATTAAAGTTTATGTCGTTTTGCAGGCGCGTGCTGTACCTCATTTCTGCGCTCGGGTTTCAGGGACACCCACACCTCACTTAAAACACTGAAGAGTGGGCCAAAGGGCAGTTCGCTCCAGATCGCCCCGCCCACTCGGTAGGCGGAAAGACGTCAGACCCCTTCAGCTTCCGGTTATCCCCTTTCTCTTCCTGGGCCGCCCCTCTGCTTCCGGGGGAGTCACGTAGCTGTCTGGAAACCTGGTTTGCGTCGCCATGGCAGCTACCTTGACACATTTGCTGGTCGGCCGCGTCAGGGCGGCCGTCGCGCGATGTAGTTTTGCGGCCCGGGGGCTGGCAGGCCCAGGTCCTACCGGCCGCGAGCCGGACCCGGATTCCGATTGGGAGCCGGAGGAGCGGGAGCTGCAGGAGTTGGAAAGGTATCGGCTGCTTTGAGGGCCCTCAGCCTAAAGTAGGGCCCGGCATCCCGGCGCTCCGGGCCGCGCCCCCTTGTTCCCGGGTGTTCTGCCTCTGCCCCCGCAGCGGTCCTACTTTCGTTTTACCTGTTGTGAGGGCCACATGGGCAGGTGTTCAGTTTCCCAGTGATTGTAGGTTCTTTCGCTAATGACGTTCTTTTATCATCCGTTTAGAGAGTTCGGTTCATTTACAGGCAGTGATTGTTCTAGGTGTTCAGACTCTGGGGCAGTGTACAGAGCCGCTCTAAGCTTCCAGACATAGCCCAATGGCTCTTGCGGACAGAGAGAAGACGACTGGGCTGTCTGATTTAGCCGGCAACTCTTCAAACACCCTTCTTGCTTGCACGCATGGCTTCTGCCATTGGTTCTCTCCCTTAGCACCCTGAAACGGCAGAAGAAAGCAATCCGATTCCAGAAAATCCGGAGGCAAATGGAGACACCAGGCCCCCCTCCCAGAACCCTGACGCGGGAAGCCATGGACCAGATCCGGTAAGACTCATGGTAACTTGCTGGCTGTGATGAAAAGTGAAGGACATGGGACCAGAACACGGATTTGGCATTTTAAAAATTATTTTTAAAACAAGGGTGACGGTGCATTCCTGTAATCCCAGCGTTCGGGAGGCTGAGGTAGGAGGGTAACCACGAGTTCAAGACCAGCCTGGCTGCATAGTGAGCTCAAGGGCACCCTAAACTACATAGTGAGACCCTGCCTCAAAAGACGACCAAAGATAAATAAAATAAAATAAAATATAAAATAAAATTGTTTCTGAGGTACTGAGGATTGACACTTAAGCTATATCCCCAGCCTTTTTTTATTTTGTTTTGGTGACAGGGTCTAACTCAGCTGCCCAGGCTAGGCTCAAACTTGCATTCATTCTTCTGGCCTCAGCCTCTCAAGAGTGCTTGGATTGGGGAGTGGGGGTGGGGTGGGCACCAACAAGCCTGTCTTATATTTTCGTGCTTGTTATTGAAAATTTTAAACAGAAAGTATAATAATAAAGCAAACTTAGATTTAATAATTTTTAACTTTATGACACAGTTTGCTCATTTTTTGCTTAACTTTTTAAATAGCAAATTGCAGATGCCACATTTGATATCCAGATAAATCATGGGGCTCTCAGCCTAAGGTCCAGAGATGGGGCTTTCACGGTTATACACATTTTCCATAACTTAGAAAATCTCTTTTTTTTTTTTTTTTGAGACAGGGTCTCACTGTGCAGTTCAGGTTGGCCTTGAACCCATTACGGAGCCCAGGCTGGTCTTGAACTCATGGTGATCCTCGTGCCTCAGTCTCCCAAGTGCTGGGATCACAGGCATGCACCACCATGCCCAGTAGAAAATCTTAAAAGGAATCTTTTTTAAATTTTAAATTTAGAAAATTTTTCTCTTAAAAACATTTTAGTAGATAATGTATTACATATGGCTCAGAATTATAACTACAATTTGGTATATACATTGATTTTTTGACCTACCAGTTTCCTATGAGTATTTCTACTGGTTTTTGTGTATTTCTCCAGATTTCCTTATGCAAATACAAACAAGTATAAATGTAAATTTTTACTTTCACGTCCTGAATCACAAATGGTAGCGTACTGTGAAGTCTATTCTGCACTTCTTTTTATTACTTGATATATTCTATAGATTTTTCTGATCAGAAGAGTTATTCATTTGTTTCTAGGGTAGTAAACTATAGTTTATTTGATCTGTCTTATGTGGGGCAACTTGGGTTGTTTCCATCCTTTTCTCTTACAAATAGTGCTCCAATGAATAGCTGTATATACATCATGCAGTGTATCTGCCAGGAGTAATCGAAGTATATGTTACCAGAGCAGGCTTACTGAGAAAAAGACAAGTGTATGTGCATTTTGATTAATATGGTTAAATAGCCCTGTACTGGTCATGTACCATTTTCCATGTCCATGGAATGGAGAATGAGCACAGTTGTGATTTAACATAAAGAGGATTTGTAGCACTGGGCAGGACTTGTAGCCCACAGCACCTCTTTCCTGGGTCCCCAGGCAGCTCCCTACTGTCTGAACCCAGAGCCATGTATGTGTATGCTGGGCAATTGCTTTTCTGTACTACTGAGTTACATCCCCAGCCCATGAGCTCTCTCTGCTGTCTTGAACAAACAGATTTTCAAACCCTAGTAAATTCCCTTTCGTGGTCAAAAAATGTCTTTAACTTCAAGGAAAAAAAAAAGGCCATTAAGTAAATTTCCTGGTCCTATTCTTTTTTTTTGTGGCACCTTTTTTTTTTTTTTTTGCGGCACCGGGGATTGAACTCACAACCTTGCACCTGCCTGACAGGCGCGTAAGCCGCTGAGCCAAACTCCCGGCCCTGGTTTTTTGAGGTAGGGTCGCACTGTGTAGCTCAGGCCGGCCTTGCCCTCGAGTTGTAGCCCAAGCTGGTCTCGAACTCACAATGCTTCTCCTATCTCAGCCTTCCGAGTGCTGGGATTAAAGGCGTGCGCCACCACGCCTGGCCCTGGTCCTATTCTTTACCTTCCATCTTCTCTCTCTTTTTTTTTTGAGTCAGTCTCACTATGCAGCTAATGTATTCCATATGTAATAACACTAAATGATTAGCTATTCATTGGAGCATTGTTCAAGGTCAGGCTGACCTTGAACTCACTGTGTAGCTGAGGCTGGCTTCAAATTCACCGCAATCCTCCTGCCTCAGCTTTCTGAGAAGTGTTGGGGTTACAGACCTGCACCACCACACCTCGCTACCTTCCATTCCTGTACTCTACTTCCATCTTAGAAGTGATAGCCTGTCACTTGTCTAGGACCAGTGTTTGGTGTGCTTTAGGTCATATCCTTCCATGCTTACTCAGGGACTTCTGTCATCTAAGTCTCTTAAGTTGCCCAGGCTGTCAAACTTGTAATCCCCTTGCCTGAGCCTATCACAGTTCTGGGGTTCCTCTTACTCCTAGCTGAGTCCAAGGCTGCCTGCCTGGCTAACTACCTTTGTTGTTTTTTTGTTTGGTGTGTGTTTACTACAGTCCATCAGTGACACCTTCATTTCATTGGCCCTATGCAGCCTCTAGCCTTCTTAACATTTGTGTAAACTGGGCATGGTGGTGCACACCTGTAATCCTAGCACTTGGGAGGCTGAGGCAGGAGAATCTCCCCAAGTTCAAAGCCAGCCTGGACTGCATAGCAACACCCTGTCCCAAAAATAAAGCAGCAGCATTTGACCCTGTAAATGAAATTCTCTCACCATGACCTTGTGATTACACAAGTAAAACTCAACATATACAAAATTGAATTCATCACTGTTCCTTGACAGTGTATTTCTTCTATTTTCCCTGCAACTCATCACCCACCTCAGCTGCTAAGATCCTGAATTGTGGCCTTGATACTTCTACCCCCAATATTTAGTTCTTACCAGATGCTACCAGTGGACCTTCCTGAAATACCCCTTGGCTCTCTTGCCTCATGTCCTCTCGCTGCCACTGTCTCCATGCAGACTTTCAGAATTATTCTAACAGCTTCTTGCTAGTCTGCTTGAACTTTTGCATTCTGTTCTTGGTGGTGCCGGAGCTCTCACTCAGGGCCCTGACAGCTCTAAGCAGGTGTTCCACCCCTGAGCTGTACTCTAACCCCTTCACTGATGCGTTTACCACTGGGAAACTACCAGTGGATGGAGCTTCACAATGAAAATTCCACTGCTGAAAAATGTTCCTTGGCTCACAGTTGCTGGGATAAATTCCAGACTGCCAAGCACGGCATGATTGTGCTCTCATCCTCACCGTCAGCATAAAGTATTCCCAGCAAAGGTGATGTGCTTCTCTGCCCTTCACATGTGCTTACTGTCAGTATCTTCATCTCCTCTGTCTACCCCTCTGTCAGCTTATTGCTCCCTTTCATCCTTTCAGATCAGCCCTTGTTTGGACAACTTTGTGATGCAGTGTGATGTGATCACTTGTCCTTGGTTTTCCGGTCTGGGTCCTTCTACTGTATCCTGTGCCATAACACTTAACCATAGCGTCATTGTATGACCGATCTGTCCACCATGGAAACAGAGATCCAAGGTCTTTTATCCCTGGGATCTAACGTGGTATTGGACTCAGTGGGAAGCATTCTCTGGATGTGAAATGAAGGAGCTTGAGAGTGGTCTGGTCTTTCTGACACAGGAATGGAATAGCCATTCAATGTGTTCATGATGGGGCTGTAATTCCTATGTCTTACTGCTGGGCAGCTTGAACCACCAGCAGTACATGCACGACTGTCCCATCCAGCACTTTTCTTTCATTTATTGTATTAGTAAAAAGACGAGTAAAAGTGATTAAATCCATATGTATCACCAGTCATACAAGTCACCAGTGGCACCACTGTCATGCAGGTTATCACAGGTATCACTGGTGGTGTGAGTTGGAGGGAATATGTTAACTGGCACACTATAAGGAGTGTATTTGCGGTTTTTCCAACCCTTCTTTTTACTTACTAGTATTATCAACGAGCTATTCTGGTCGGAGACTCTCAAGTTGAAAACTTGGTCCTTTTTCCTATAGGTATCTACACAAGGAATTTGCAGATTCCTGGTCAGTTCCCCGGTTGGCTGAAGGCTTTGATGTCAGTACCGATGTTATTCGCAGGGTTTTAAAAAGTAAATTCGTACCCACTTTGAAGCAGAAACTGAAGCAAGATGAAAAAGTCCTTAAAAAGGCTGGGCTTGCCCACACGGTGCAGCAGCTGCAGGCCCCGGAAGATGGTGCGAAGCCCCTTGTTGCCAGCCACGCTGCATTGGGATCTGTACTGCTGCCAAGGCAGGAAGCCTCATCCAGAAGTCAGAGCCACGGCATAGCTTTGACAGTGCTAGAGCCCAATACTCAGAGTACAGCTGCTCCACGTGGACCGAAGGGAAGGAATAAAGGAACCCGGGGTCTGGGGAAAGGGAACTTTGTGCCCATCACTACAGCCTCAGATCATCAGAGAGAGCCAAAGTCCTCCACCAGAGACTGTGTGGGCACCCAAAGCACCAACGGCCATGGCTTGCCAAGTGATGAGAAGCTGGAGGAGTGGAAGGCAGATGAGCCACATGACCAGAACTTCAGCAGCAAAGTAGTGCAGAGGGGGCGGGAATTCTTTGACAGCAATGGGAACTTCCTATATAGAATTTGAACCAGAGTATGGCTTATGGGAATGCCATGTGAAACACAGCTGGGCAAATGGGGAGCTGTTGGGATTTCTGCTCCCTTTTTTTTTTTTTTGCGGCACCGGGGATTGAACTCACAATCTCGTGCCTGCCTGATAGGCACGTAAGCTGCTGAGCCAAACTCCTGGTCCTGGTTTTTTGAGGCAGGGTCACACTGTGTAGCTCAGGCCGGCCTTGGGCTCGCGTTGTAGCCCAAGCCGGCCTAGAACTCACAACGCTCCTCCTACCTCAGCCTCCCGAGTGCTGGGATTGAAGGCGTGTGCCACCACGCCTGGCTTTTTTTTTTTTTTTTTTTTTTTTTTTGAGACAGAGTCTCACTGTGTAGCCCAGGCTGCCCTTGAACTCAGGGCAATCCTCCTGCTTCAGCCTCCTGAATGTTGGGATCATAGGAGTGCATCTGGCTAGGGTTTCTGCATGTTTTAGTTACCCTGACATGGAGGGGTTCAGTGAGCCTGGGATATGAGCTTCTTGAGTAGAGTGAAGCTTGTTGGAGCACTCTGCCACCCCAGCCCCTGTGGGCCTTCAGTCCTTGTGCCCTCTTCTTCTCTCTGTGTTGAACACCAGTGTTGTGTGTGCTGAGTTGAGTTTCTGTGACACTTGTAATAATATGGGAGGAAATGAGTTTGCCTTCTGACCTCATTTCCTTTTTGATCCCTGAGCACTAAGTATTCTGGAACTGCTTAATTAATTGGGTGTTTCCCTTATGTGCAAAAATAAAGTAAAACATAGCTGTTTGTGTTGCTTGGTCCTCTCTGGGATGGGAGCGTTTACCTGTGAACCTTGGATGGTGATGGAATGGAACAGCCAGAAGGGAAAGTGTCCCTGTCATTGAGAGATGGACCTACAGGCATCTTCAGCAAATGGTTCTGTGCTCAGTGCTCAGTGCTCAGTGCTCAGTGCTCAGTGAGTTTTGACAACCAAAAACTGAACATTTTTGTCTTACTTGCTAGGGTTCTGAAAGAGATTGAGTGAAAGTTTGGAAAAAAAGAAAAAAATTGAAACAGGCAAAAGGCTTAAGCATTCCCAGCCATATTCTAAAGCTTAAATAGATTATATCTGATTGGACAGGTGACATCAGATTTCTACAAAGGTTACGTGAGGTGGGCAGGAACAGACAATGAGTTCTTCTCCAAATGAAGAAACAGATCCTAGGGTTGCCATAAGTGGCAGTACTGGAACTTGAACCTAGATCTCCATTAATCCAGGGCTTCTGTTCAGCATAGTTTCCATTAATTTACTGATTCTTTGGATATTCCAAATTTAAATAGATGCACAATGTTGAAACACTGACATTTCAACTATGTCATTGCCACTTGGCATCTTGCTATTTTTGAATGTCAATATTAGCAATTACAGTATCATCGATTATTGTTCATGAGCATTTGTTAGCGTAAACGACAGCTATATCACAGGACAAAGTACTAGACGTACAGGAGTAGACAGATACAGCCCTTGTTCTGTCAATTTATGGTAAAGGTTTATTGATTCCCCCTTCCTCTCTGGTGGAATGTGGATTAAACACAGGGTCTTCACAGTGGGTTATATACCCCTAGTCCTTTTTATTTTCAGACAGGGTCTAAGTCACTAAGTTGCCCATGCTGGGCTTGAACTTGGCATCCTCCTGGCTCAGCCTCCCAGTGTATTGGGATTACAGGTGTGTACCACCATGCCTGGTACATTTATGGTTACTTGCTATGATAATTGTTTTTAATTGTTCAAAGAAGTTCTGAATGCTGTTTGACTGTTACATTTGCATTTCTAACTCTTGTGAATCATCTCTTACCAAGCCCTTTCCCTAGTGGTCTGTGGAAATCTAAAGCTGTTCCTAAAAACTAGGATGTGGTTTCCATATACCTTATTCTGTACTACCCCACTGTTTACCTGTCATAACTTTTTTTCCACTCTTACTACCTGCTCGTGGAAAGCTTTTGCATTTACTCTTTCTGCCAGGTTTTCATGTGGCTGGTTTCTTGTCAGTAAGTCTCAAATCAGGTGTCACTTTTTTTAGGCCTTCCCTATTCACCCAATCTAAAGCAGCTCCCCCTGGAAACTAGCTGGAGCAATGAGACAAGAGAAGGAAATAAAGGAATAAAGAAGAAAGGAAGAAGTTAAACTGTTGTTATTTTCAGATGACATTATACTCTAAATAGAAGACTCCAAAAACTCCCCCAAAAGACTACTAGATTTAATAAGCAAATTCACTAGTGTAGCTGGATACAAAGTCAGCACTCAAAAATCAATAGCCTTTTTCTTTTTTTTGGTGCCAGGGATTGAATTTACAACCTCGAGCCTGCCAGACAGGCGCTTAGGCCACTGAGCTAAATCCCCAGGCCTCAATAACCTTGCACACGAATAACAAACTCACTGAGAGAGAAATCAGGGAAAAAATACCTTTTACAATAGCATCCAAAATATCTATCTATCTATCTATCTATCTATCTATCTATCTATCTCTAGAATCAAAGCCGGGTGTGGTGGCATACGCCTTTAATCCCAGCACTCGGGAGGCTGAGGTAGGCGGAGCGTTGTGAGTTCGAGGCCGGCTTGGGCTACAACGCGAGCGCAAGGCCGGCCTGAGCTACACAGTGCGACCCTGCCTCAAAAAACCAGGGCCAGGAGTTTGGCTCAGTGCCTTAAGCGCTTGCCCTGGCAGGCGCGAGGTTGTGAGTTCAATCCCCGGTGCCGCAAAAAAAAAAAAAAAAAAAAAAAAAAAAAGAAAATGGAGAGATCCCATGTTCTTGGGTAGGAAGAACCAATATAGTGAAAATGGCCACACTTCCAAAACTGTTACGCAGATTCAGTGTAATCCCAATGAAAATTCCAATAGCGTATCTCACAGAACAATTGTTGCCCCCTGACTGACGTGTTTTGAATTTTTTTTTCTTTTTTCTCTCTTTGAAATAAAATGGAGGTTGGCGAGGTTGGGGCGCGATGCGGGGTCCCACGTCGCTACATCACAGGTGGCGGTCAGTTCCGAGGCAGCGGTCCCAGTCTTCACAGCTCCTCTGGTGACCCGCCCGCAGAGGGAGCAGGGCGTCCGCCGGGGTGCCCGAGGCGGCGTCGGCGGAGGAGCAGAAGGAAATGGAAGATAAAGTGACCAAGTCCAGAGAAAGCTGAAGAAGCAAAACTACAAGCAAGGTATCCTCGCCTTGGACAGACAGAAGCCTGGAGATTCTGGATTTTTTTTTTTTTTTCCCAGAGGTTCCGATTTCTTAAGGAAACGATTGCACAAAGGGCAAACATATTTTGATTCTGGGGATTACAACATGGCTAAGGTAAAGGTGAAGAACAAACAACTGCCTACCGTGACCCTGGCTAAGACCGAGGTCACTGGTGACCACATTCCCGCTCCACAGGAGCTTCCTCAGCGGAAACTATCCCTTGTTGCCAGCAAGCTGGCTGGCTGATTAAAAGAGCTAAAAGGCATGGATCTTCTAATTCCCTGTATTCCTCCTTAATCTGTTGCTTACCCACTTTTTACTTTCTTTCATTCACTGTGTCATTTGAGACTGGCAGCTTTGGAGGCAGCAGTAGTAAGTGCTGTCAGTGTGAGGGCATAGACAGGTGTAGAGGTTCCACATAGTTTACCAGTGCACTGATGAGAAGGACATGTTGAGCAACACATGTCATCTACTTGAAAATAACTGTATAGGGCCAGGGATTTAGCTCAGTGGTGTAAGCACCTGCCTGGCAAGCGTGAGGTCATGAGTTCGATTGCCAGTATCGAAAAAAAAAAAAAAAAACCCACAAAAAAACCTGTATATATCACCCAACCCCTAGTGTAGGGCTGGTTCCAACAGATAGCAAGCAAGTTCTACAGATTTGTTTTGGCTCTCCTTCCTTCATCTTAGTGATAGCTGTGTGTTACTCCTATTTAACATAACCTCTATTGTATGATTTCTTCTGTATTTTCCTTTTGGATTTTGTAAAACAGAAGTGTAAGACCACAAGTTAGAAGAAAGGTTACAAAATCAAACACAGAGAGATGGGAGCTCTGAAAGGTTTTGTGTGAACTTGAATGGCCTTAAACCTGTTTCAGCTTTTTTTTTTTTTTTTTTTTTTTTTTTTGGTACCTGGGATTGAACTCACAACCTCACACCTGCCAGGCAGGCACTTATGCCACTGAGCTAAATCCCTGGCCCTATTTTTTGAGACAGGGTCTCACTATGCAGTTCAGGCTGGCCTTGAACTCACTTTGTAGCCCAGGCTGGTTTCGAACTCACAACAATCCTCCTGCCTCAGCCTCTCAAGTCCTGGGATTAAAGGCAAGCACCACCATGCCCAGCTAAACCTGTTTCAGTTTTAACAATACCATTTTACTTGGGCAATATTTGCCCTTCTGGTGTAACTTCTGTGATTTCAGTGCTTCCCAGCTGCCATTGAAGCCCTCATTCCTACTCAGTTCTGCAGTGCTCGAACCCTCTCCTTGTCAACTGTAAATGAAGTGTGCATGCACATTGACTGTTGAATTCACTTGTGCCATTTTTGTAAATATAATAGTTTTGCACACACAAAAAAATAAAATGGACTTGGAAAAAAAATAATAAAGCAGCTCCCTTCACATTCTTACTGTCACCACAGTCTGGTTTTCCCCAGTGTCTGAGATTCCATTGCTACTGTATTGTCAGCACTCTCTGCATTTTGAATGTAGACCCATGAAGGGCAGAGATGAACATGTTCATTGCTGTAGTCCCAGCTCCCACCATCTCATCATTGGCTAAGTGAATAAAGAAATGACTGGGGACAAGCAGTCAGTCTATGGGAGTAAAAAGCCCTGCCTTTTATCACTGCCAGCAACATCCTAACCTTAGTCAAGGCACCTGAGCATCCAAACGAACTTCGTCCTCTGGCTGGCAGAGGTCTCAGATCCTGACTCCCTGGTGGTATAAAACTTCAGCTTCCACGTTGCAGGAAATGGCCTCTGAGCCCAGGCAGGTAGCTAGTTTGTGGGATGGAGCACCATTCCTCGTCCTTGTTTGCTAGGCTGGAGTACCAGGGCTCTATGGGCCCCTTTTCCAGCCTGTCCTGTTTCACAACATGAAGAACAGGAGCACCACACTGGATGAGGTGGAACTGTGCTTTGTCTGCTGGAGGAAGCAACAGGTAACAGGTTTCCATCTAGGAGCGAAAGGTTGCAGGTGGAGTGGGCACCACACAGTAATCTTGGGAGCTGGATCAGATGGCTGGCAAACCACAGCAGAAGGGGCTTTTGTCTCTGCACCACAGGGGCATACACTTTAGTAGCAGTGGGCAGCCCCCACCTCTCAGTGCTGCTGAGATTTGATCTCAGGAATGGTGGGAGTGTGGGGTGGCCCAAAAGGCTCAGCATAAAATACTAGATGAGCTCCTGGAGTGGAGTATGAATATAAAGGTTATTATTATTCCACTTAGCCTTGTATTACAGAACTTTTCAGACATAGGAAAGTAGAGTATTATAATGCAAGGAACCCCTCCATACTTATTACCCAATTTTTTCCTTAAGTTTTGGGGATTGAACCCAGGTCTTCATTCTACCACTGAACTAAACCGCCTCTCTTTCTCTTTTTGAGACAGGGTTTCCCCATGTAGCCCAGGCTGGCCTCCAGCTTGTAGTGGTCTTCCTGCCTCAGCCTCTCCAGAGCTGGAATTACAGGTGTGTGTCACCACACCTTGCCTCAACTCTTTAATATCACCTCATATTCTGACAGTGGTCTCTTGTTTCATAAGTGACTTTTACAGTTGATTTATTAGGGTATTCACACGTTGTAATGTTCCATTTTGTTACCTCCTTTAAATTGCCTTTATTTTATTTTTGTTGTTGGTTTTTGTTCGTTTTTTGAGACAAGGTCTCTTTATGTAGTTCAGACTGGCCTGAAACTCGTGGCTATCCTCCTGCCTCAGCCTCCCACGTGCTGGGATCACAGGCGTGCGCCACCACCCCGGCTAAATTTCCTTTATTCTAAAGTAGTTTTCCCCCTGCCATTTACTTTTAGAGTCAGATGTTTTGACAACACAATTTCCTGCATTTAGTTGGATATGTCCGTTTTATCGCCCTGGTGCCCCCTAACACTTCCTTAGGCGTCCGCCACCTAAGAAAAGGGCCTGTTTTCTTTCTTTCACTCTCTTCTCTCTTCTCTCTTCTCTCTCTCTCCCTCTCCCTCTCTCTCTTTCTCGCTCCCTCTCTCTCTCTCTCCTTCCTTCCTTTCCTTTTTCTTTTTTTTTTTTTTAATGGTAATGCACTCACGATCTTGCGCTTGCCAGGCAGAAGGGCCCATTTTCCAGGCTCTCGAAAGTGAGCACGTCCCTAAGTCTTACTTGAGTGATCGAGAATTGACTGTATAGTTAAAATTAGTTAATATGTAATTATTTTATCCTAGGAAAACATTTCTCCGGGTAATCAAACCGGAAAGTTGCTTTGTCGACGCTAGTTTTCAAATGTCCCTTTCCGGACGCCGTCCTCTTCCCGGTGTGCTAAGCGCGAGACCGGAGCCCAGCACTTCCGGTAGGTCTAGGAAGTCGTTTCTGTGGCCAGAGGTTGTGTTCACAGGGCGCGCCAGGGGCCTGCGGCTGTAGACAGTAGTCCTGCAGCCAAACCGAGTGGACCAGGGAGGAAGGGGTGTGGCTGCAGGTTTGAGACGAGTGTCCTCGGAGGCTGATGCTGTCTGACCGGGAGGTGACCATTCCTTCCTCGATTCCGCCTGAGGGGCGAGAGACCCCCCGGGGCCGTGGGACCCCAGTGTGCAGGCGTGCGGGACAGATAGCCACACTGGGCTTGTCCTGGGCTGCAGCGCGCCTTCTCAGAGCGGAGGACGTCCCCCTCCTACCACACCAGGCCCCGGGTGACCACGGCCATGGCTTTTCCCCATCGTCCGGACGCCCCGGAGCTGCCTGACTTCTCCATGCTCAAGAGGCTGGCTCGAGACCAGCTCATCTATCTGCTGGAGCAGGTCAGTGCCCGCCAGCCTGGCAGCTTTGCAGCAGTTTAGAACTCCCTGAACGCATACATTCTGGCTGAGTCCCTATGATCTTGTTCTTGGCCGTTGGTATCCTTGGAGCTTCAGATCCAAAATGCAGCACTCAGCAAAAACACCCGCGGGTAGTAAGAGCCGCATGGAACCTGGCCAGAGAATTAATGGAAATGAATTTTTCGTACCAGCAAGGGAGATCTCACGCGTGGCAGGCATAACAGGGGAGGGAAGGATGTCCCTTTGTTGTCATTAAGGATTTTACACTTCTGTAGGAGCCCTGAGAAACACCGGTCGCCACACAAGGGGTGTCTGGTGATAAATAAGCAATCGCTAGGCTGCCTGAAGTGTTCAGGGTAAGCAGTCATATATGACTGGGGAGATCTAATAATTTTCAGGAGGCAGACTAGACAATAAGCAGATATTCTTTGGAGATTGATGAGCATGCTGCAGGGAGATGGACCCAGTAGGAGCAAAACTGAGGTACCAAGAAAGCATGAGGCATGAAGAGGGATGGAACAATCAGCAGTTATGCGGCAGGCATTGGGCAGCCCCTGAAAATTGTTTTTGTTTTTTTATTCTCATTATATGTGGCATGAAGCAGTTTGATGGTGATTCCAACAGCATTGTGTGGGATGGGGTAATGGCCAGTTAGGAGACTGAACTAATAAAGGCTGATGTAAAATTGGTAGCAGTGGGAATAAGGAGAAGTGGTGAATTTTTAAGTCATAGTGAAAAAAGACTCAAAAAATTTTTTCGTGTAGCCTGGCATGGTGGCGCACGCCTTTAATTGCAGCACTCTGGAGGCTGAGGCAGGAGGATTGTTGTGAGTTCGAGACCAGCCTGGGCTACAAAATGAGTTCAGGGCCAGCCTGAACTGCGTAGGGAGACCCTGTCTCAAAAAATAGGGCCAGGGATTTAGCTCAGTGGCCTAAGCATCTCCCTGGCCAGCATGAGGTTGTGAGTTAGATCCCTGGTACCAAAAAATGTTTTGTGTTTGTGTGTGTGTGTGTGTGTGTGTGTGTGTGTGTGTGTGTGTTTAAATAATGTCTTGTTTTGTGATTCAGGTTAACCTTGAACTCAGGCTGACTTTGAATTCACAGCAACCCTCCCTCAGTCTCCTGAGTACTGGTATTACACCGCCATGCTTGGCTGGCTTGTTCTTTTGAGACTAGGTCTCAGTATGAAATTCAGGCTACCCTTGATCTCACTATGTAGCACAAGCTAGCCTTAAACTTGCAATGATCTTCCTGCCTCAGCCCCCCTAGTGCTGGGATTGCAGGCATTTGCCACCATGCCCAGTGCATTTTGCTTTTTGAGGCAAGGTCTTGCTATGTAGCCCAGATTGGCCTCAAACTGGCAATCCTTCTGCTTCAGTCTCCTGAGTACTGGGATTACAGATGTGTGCCACCTTGTCCTGTGTTATGACTCTTGTTCGATACTGTATACCCAGTGATTTCCTAGTTTAGAGTCAAGCACGTAGTGTGTGCTTAATGAGTATTGGTTGTTTGAATGTTGAATGAAAATGAAAAAAAGTAGAACAAGTTTGGTGCAGAAGTCGATTTGGTTAGGTTTGGATATGAAGTAAAGAAGTGTAGCACATGGAAATGTGGAACTGTAGCTCCATCTTGTGCGCTGAGATGAAGATGGAGACAAAGGAGAACCTCAGAGCATTTGGAAGCAATTTTATTTTGCTTTTAATGCCTGATAGTGCCAGCACAGTGACTTGCACATAAAAGGCAGTCAACAAATGTCTGAGGAATTGAAAAGCAGTGCCAAAGCCATGAGTGTAGGTGAGATCAGTGTGAGAGGGACCAAGACCAAGGATGGAAATTCAGAAGTGGAGTGTGAGGGAAAAGCCACAGGGTGACTCACCATGGCCAGAGTGGCCTTGTGCCACAATACCCTCTCCAAACTAACTTCTGCACTGTTAGCATTGTTGTTCAGCTCAGACTCCTCCTTCATATTTTTTGGCCTTTCCCTCCTCTTAAGGGAAGTGGTTGCTGAATCCTGTGAATACTTCCTTATACATGATTTTAAAAATGATGATTGTAAGCTGGGTGTGATGGTATACACCTGTAATCCCAGCGCTTGGGAGACTGAGGCAGGAGGATCACTGAGCTTGAGGCCACCCTGGCATACATAGTAAGTTCAAGTCCACCCTGAACTACATAGTGAGACCCTGTCTCCAAAAACTAAAATAGTAATAATGATTATAAAATAATACTTGCAAAAATAAAATAAAATAAAATAATGCTTGCACATTATAGAAAATATAGAAGGTAAAGGTATATAAAACACTACCGTCAGATATTAGCAATGTTAATACTATTAATGTCTTCCGCGTACTTAAAAGACATTCTATTTCACATTCAGGGATCCCTTAACTTATTTTCACACCACCAGCACAGGCTAAGGCAGGTCCTCATTCACTGCCACATTTTGGGCACTTGGTCTGCATTGATTTCCTCAGTGGACGCCCTCCCTTCAGGTTTTCATATCTCCACTCTAACTGAAATTTCTAGTGGGCATGGGTGTTTCAGGACAAAAGCTTTCTGTTTACCCTTTTCCACAAAGGATCAAGTCCCAACTCCCTAACTTGGCATCTGGAGCCCTGCATGCTCAATCCTTATCAACCATTGCAGATTCTGTTGACATTCTGGGTGAGATGATTCTGTGTTTTGAGGCCCGTGTCATGCATTGTAGGCTGCTTAGCAGCAGCATCCCAGTAACTACGTACCCAGAGTCTGACTTCCAAAAGTGTATCTGGACATTGCCCAATGTCTCTTGGGGGTAGAATTGTCCCCAGTACAGAACTATTGCCCTGCACGTATCTTGTGCATCTGCGCAGCTGAACGGCTTGTTCCACACGTACCGTGCAGCCTGCACCTGGCCCCGGCCCCGGCCCCGGCCCCGGCCCTGGCCCCACTGTGATTGTCCTCTGAAGGCATCACTGGCAGCTGCCTAGCCACTTGTCAAGGCTTGATGGAGAAGAACCCATCAATGACTTCCTGTCCCTGCCACTCACTGTGACTTCTGCCTCTGAAGAGATGAGAGCAGCAACAGGAGTTGGGGTACAGGAATCAGAAGACAGGAGTGGTGGAATGGGCGAGTGAGGAGATGATAGATAGGATGAGCACTGGCTTTCTAAGTTTTGCTTTGAACTGTGTTATTTTTTAATGAGGAAAATGCTACTTGAGAAGATATTTCACTGTTAGTTGGGGAGGGGTTTGCCTTGTTTGGCTGTGTTCAGTAGGAGATGAGAGGTTGTTGGGAGACAGAGTGGAGGAGGCTGAGGGAAAAGGACTGACCGTGCAGACCGAGGTCACAGGAGGACAGGAGGGCCGGGCGGCAAGGAGTTAACCTGAGGAAAGAGGTGAATATCTTTACAAAATAGGTTACTATACAGAGAAACGTTGCTGTGGGTACAAAAAAGATGCTGGGTTAGATGATGGCTAGCTCACTTCCAGCTCAACAGCTATGTTTCTGTCAGAGGTCTGGAGGACTTCTCAACTGAGGGAGCTTGTGGGACCTATGAGTGACCCAATGTACTGTGTCTCCTTCAGCTTCCTGGAAAAAAGGATTTGTTCATTGAGCCAGATCTCATGAGCCCTTTGGACCGGATTGCCAGTGTCTCCATCCTGAAGGTACCAGCCCTCTTTCCTCTTTGAGCAGTTTCTCTTTTGATGAACAGTACAAATTACTAGAAAGTAATCACCCTTGCAGGGTAAGAAAGCATGGCAGAATCAACTAGACAAAGAGGACAGATGATGTTGCTTGTGTTGTTTGCGTGTTGTTTTCGATTTGGTTCCCCGCTGACAGTCTGAGGAAGGCTTAGGGGGATAGTTAGCAAGGGAGCAGTCTGCGTCCTGGAACAAGCATGTAGGACAATCCTGAAGACGTCCCATGTCTGTGTGTGATGCTTTGTGCTTTTCAAGCAAGCACCCTTATGTCCACTGTCTTGTGTTCTCCCTGTAGCAACATGAAGTGGACAAGCTGTATAAGGTGGAGAACAAGCCTGTGCTCAGCACCAGCGAACAGTGAGTGTCTGGGAGTCTGTCACACCGCCAAGCCAGAGGAGGTCCCTGGGACACCAGCCCTTGACCTCTGATCTGTCTCAGCCGAGATCCGGCTCTGTGATGTCCATGATAGGGTTCACTTCCTTGAACTTGTACAATTTCAAACTTCTCCCACCCTTGTCCTTTTCCTTGTCTAATCCACTGCCATCTATAGTCACTGGGATTGAACCAGGGCTTCACAATGAGCTATACTGCCCACCTTTTTTTATTTTTTATTTTGAGACAGGGTCTCACTAAAAACAAAAAACAAAACAAAACAAAAAACAGAAAAGTGCCAGGTGTGGTGGCACATGCCTATAATCCTAGCACTCAGAAGGCTGAGGCAGGAGGATCATTGTGAGTTTGAGACCAGCCTGGGCTACAAAGTGAGTTCAAGACCAGCCTGAATTGCATAGTGAGACTCTGTCTCAAAAACAAAAACAAAAGTCTCACTATGTTGCCCAGGCTGGGCCAGAGCTTGCCATCCTCCTGCCTCAGCTTTTCAGAGTGGTAGGATGATAGGTGTGTACCATCATGCCCAGCTATCCAAAAATTATTTTCATCGTGCTCTTACCAAGAACCTGCAAGGCTTTCCATTTCTGATCGGATGGAGTTCAAATTGTGAATCATAGATGCCAAGGCTGTCACCAGTGTGGCCTCACATGCTACTGTTCAGTTCTTTGTCGTCCCCTGAATCCTCTGTTGACTGTGCTTCCACGTACAGCCCCGCCCTTGGCTTGTCCCTGTGCCCTGTCCACTGGTCTGTCTGCTCTGTCTGTACCTCCTGTCCTCGCTGCTCCTGCAGAGAATGCCTGACCATCAGGGCCCAGCACCTTCCTCCCTGAGCACCTGGTTCCCTGCTGTGCAGGATGACTCTCTCCTCCTGGACCCTGTGACCTCTGTGCTTGTCCTCTTCACTGGACACACAGTCAGGAAGTGCCTGTTGTCTTTTTGTAATATTTCTCAGACTTAAGTAATGTATACCTTAGAAGAAAAAATTTTTTTTTTTTTTTTTTTGCGGTACTGGGGATTGAACTCACAACCTCGCGCCTGCCAGGGCAGGCGCTTAAGCCACTGAGCCAAACTCCCAGCCCTGGTTTTTTGAGGCAGGGTCGCACTGTGTAGCTCAGGCCGGCCTTGCGCTCGCGTTGTAGCCCAGGCCGGTCTCGAACTCACAACGCTCCTCCTACCTCAGCCTCCCGAGTGCTGGGATTAAAGGCGTGCGCCACCACGCCCGGCTAGAAGAAAAAATTTTTCAGATCATGGAGAATGCATCCATCAACCTCAGTTTAAGAAGCATTATTTCCTGCAGTTCCTTAATTTTTAGCACTTCTTTTTTTTTTTTTTTTTTGGTTACTGGGAATCAAACTCAGGACTTTGCACTTGCCAGGTAGATGCTGTACCACTGAGCTATATCCCAGGCCCGTAGCACTTGGTTATTTATATACTCCACATATATGTCTTTTTTACCCACTGGACTATGAAGTATTTTAGCACAGGAATTCCCGGACCCATCACAAGGCCAGAAAGGCATCGTGCACCTCACAGGGCCCCTGTGGTGTGAGGTGGTGGCTTCTGGGGCTGAGTCGTGGGGGACCACAGGAACTGGCACAGCTTGATGAGCCCTAACCAGAAGGGCTTCTTCATCAAGAAGGGCAAATGGGTAAAGAGCTGGTATTGTTTTAGTTTCTTCAAAGCTGTTCCCAATTTTGTGACTTTTCCTCTTTTTCCCTTTTTTCCTTTCTCCTCCATAGATTGTGTTTCCTAGTCAGACCCCGCATCAAGAATATGCGCTACATTGCCAGTGAGCAGACTGTGGTATTCGGTGTAACTAAGATCTGGGAAGGGGTGGGTGAGATCGCAAGTGTTTGGCCATGGGACCCACCCTTTTAAAGAAAACTATGGCTGAGGGACGTGGCTTAGTTGTGGAGTGGTTTGGTTTGGTTTGGTTTTTGAGACAAGCTGTCACTATGTAGCCCAGGCTGGCCTCAGACTCACTGTGATCCTCCTGCCTCTGCATCCTGAGTGCTGGGATCACAGGTGTGTTCCACCACGCCTGGCTGTGGAGGAGTGTTTGATTAGCATTGCAAGGCCCTGGGCTCCATTTTCCAGCATCCCCCTAAAAAAATAAAAAGGAGACCAAAAGGAAAAGAATCATGTAAATTGGCCATAGCACTTGTAGAAGATCGCTGCCTCCTGGTTTCTAGGCTTTCCAGGCTTCATTCATTCTCTCTGTAGGTCTTGTCAATGCTGACAAATTGGCTGGCCGAGCTCGAAAGTACAAAGTGATCTTCAGCCCTCAAAAAGTGAGTAGGTCCTGGCAGAGTGGGAAATAAAGTTGGCCATGGCAAAGGACTGGGTGGGGGTAGGGGCTGACAGCAGTGTCTTCAGGGTAAATCTGAAAGACCGAACCTAAGACCTGCCACTGTGTTTTGCTTAGTGTGGTCCTGATTGGTACGCAGAGGGTTTGTCATCAGTCTGCCTGAAAGCCCCAAACAAAACATTTTGGAATTGTCAGAGGGAGCCTCTACATTGAGTTCCATGTCTCTTGCCTCCCTGTCTTCCTTCTCTTCCTTCTTCCTCCCTCCCTCCCTTTTTCTTTCTCTCTCTCTTTTCTCTTTTCTTTTCTTTTCTCTTCTCTTCTTTTCTTTTCTCTTCTTTTCTTTTCTTTTTTCTTTTCTTTCTGTAGTCAGATCATACCCCAGGGGTGCTATAGCACTGATGCATATCTCTCGCCCTATTTATTTATTTATTTATTTATTGGTTTGGAGATTGAACTCATAACCTCGTGCCTGCCAGGCAGGCGCTTACACCACTGAGCTAAATCCCCGGCCCTATTTTTTTGAGTCAGGGTCTCATGCACTTCAGGCTGGCCTTGAACTCATTTTGTAGCCCAGGCTGGTCTTGAACTCACAACTATCCTCCTGCCTCAGCCTCCCAAGTGCTGGAATTAAAGGTGTGCACCACCACACCCGGCTTGCCCTTTTTATTTTGAAGCAGGATCTCTCTAAATTCCCTAGGCTGTGCTCCAATTTGCCCTCCTCCTGCCTTAGTCTCCCGGGTAGCTGAGGTTAGAGGCATGTGCCACTGTGCCTGGCTATATCACTGGGTTTTTGTTATTGGTGTGGGGAGTTTGAGACAGGGTCTCACTGTTTAGCCCAGGCAGGCAGTGAACTCACAATCCTGCCTCAGCCTCCTGAGTGCTGGGATTACGGGTATATTCCACTGTGCCTGGCTTGTATCACTGTTCCATGATTCTGTTGAGCTCTCCTCTCCCCTCCACGTCAGCTTGGTACATGTCACGCCGTTCCTCAGCCTCAGTGGTTGGCAGGAATGATGTTCTAGGCCTTTATTCTTTGAGCTGTATAAAACTAGAGTAGATAGAAACTACAGTTGAAAGAACACAGCTGGGTGTCGTGGCCACATCTGTAAATCCAGCACTCGAGGAAGCTGAGGCAAGGAGGATTGCAAGTTTGAGCCCAACTCAGACTATTTAGTGATTTAGCGAAACCTTTCTCAAAATAAAAAAGTAACAAAAGGCTGGGGTTGGAGCACAGTGTGAAAGTTCTGGGTTCAAGCTCCAGCATCACCAGTTAATCAATTAATCAATCAATGTAATATAAAATAAAAATACAGAAGGGCTGGGGATGTAGCTAGGTACAAAGGCCTCAGGTTGAATCCTTAGTACTTCCAGAGGTTGGGGAGGAGGACAGGATGTATTTCTTTTCAAATTTCCTGAGAAAAATCTAGAGAAAATAGAAGCAGTAGCTAAGACTGTAGTCTAGCTGCATGATCTTGGAGAAGCTGTTACCTGCTTTGTGCCTTCATATCATCTATAAAGTGGAGTTGATAATATTAGATGTGATCCTTTTTTATTTAAGTGAGATGACTTTGAGTCTCTGTTAAACCTAGTGACATTGCCAGGCTCATATCCTGACACCCTCGCCTTTTCATCTCATCCTCTGGCAACCACTTCTCTCATGTAGCTTCTCAGGTGGCAAATACTGCCAAGGGTCTCCCTGACTCTGACCTTCCTGCCTGCCCTGGTGCTGTTGCTCCTGCTCCTTTTTGGGTTTCCCTTGCGTCCTGTCCTTAGTACTCTTTGTTCTCTGCTCGCTTTTGGCAAAAACAAACCTTTATTTTATTTTATTTTATTTTATTTACTTATTTTTGAGACAGGGTCTCACCATGTAGCTCAGTCTGTCTTCAAACTCATGGAAGTCCTCCTGCCCCAGCCTCCCAAGTGCTGGGATTACAGGCATGTACCACTATGCCTTACTAAAATGACCACTTTATTTATTTATTTATTTATTTTGGTATTGAGGATCGAACTCGTGACCTTGTGCTTGCCAGGCAGGTGCTTGTGCCACTGAGCTAACCCCAGGCCCAAAATGACCATTTTAAATATAACCTGCATGTGGGCATGCTGGCTTGTGCCTATAATCTCAGCACTTGGGAGGCTGAGGCAGGAGGATCACTGTGAGTTTCACTGGGTTCAGGAATTGCCCTCATCAGTGACTGTCTTTGTCTGTTTCCTGTTACTATAATGAAGTACCCAAGACTGGGTAACTTATAGAGAAAAGAGGTTTATTTTGACTTCTGGTTCTGGAGGTCCAAGACCAAGTGGTATGGTGATGGCTACTTTCCCCAGCAGAGTTTCAAGGCAGGGTAAGATAGCACCTCACAGGAGAAAAGGAGTACTCGTGTCTGTCCTGCTCTCTTCTCTCATCTCATTTTTTTAAAAATTTAACTTAGGTGTTTGTTTGTTTTTGGTGCTGAGGACTGAACTTAGGGTTTGTGCATAGTAGGCAAGTGGTCTGTCGTTGGGCCATGTTCCTGGCCCTCTGGTTCGATCGTGGGGGCTCCACCCTGACAACCTTACCCGAGAAATGCAAGGGTGGAGAAGATGGAGGTCACTAACCAGCTTCCTCTTGTCTTTCAGTTTTATGCCTGTGAGATGGTGCTTGAGGAAGAGGGGATCTATGGAGGTGAGGAGATGAATGTGAGTGGAAAGGGAGAGCGAGAGAGTGGGAGGATGGACAGCCGCTGTCTTCTCTGTCCTCCTCTGGGTTCCTGTGGATGGGAGGAGCAGAAGGCCACTGAGGACACTGGGCTTGGAGCTGGGGATCATTGACTGCTCTGTTCTCCTTTCCTGCGCCATTCTCACTTCCTGCTCCCACCAGGAAAAGTCGGGGCTCCTTGCCCTGTGCATTCCACATTCCATTCTCCATGCAGCCGCTCCCTGCTGGAGCCCTGCAGTGGCTGTGTGAAGTCCACACTCCTCAGCGTGGCCTTCTGACCCCTTCCTGTCCCTTTAGAGCATCCTGTGATGCTCCTTCTTCCTGACCACCCTTTGCCCCTGGGACTTTGCACATGCCTTTCCTACTGCTTAGAATGTTTTCCACTTTACCATTTTTTGTTTACTCAAATCTTACTCAGGTTCTAAGTTTAATTGTCACTCCCCCACCCCCACCCCATGGTACTGGGAATCGAGCCCAGAGGTATTTTACCAGTGACCTACATCCCAAGCCCTCTGTTTTTATTGGTTTTATTCTGTTTTGTTTTTGGTTCAGTTCTACTATACCTGTTGGAATGGTCAGCTATTCTGAAGACAAGATATACTATAGTAGCTATTGTATTCACATTATCTTTCTTCAAAGTTCTGTACCAGTTCTACTGCTTTGTTTTGATTGACTTTGTTCTGTTATGTTCTGTTGGATTTTACTATCTTTAAAAAAAAAAATTAAAAAAATTAATTAATTATTTTGAAACAAGGTCTCACTATGTAGTCCAGGTTGACCTTGAACTCACAGTGATCCTCCTGCCTCAGTGTCCCAAGTGCTGGGATTACAGGCGCCTGCCACTATGTCCAATTTATTTATTTATTTTGAGACAATGTCTTGCTGTGGTGCCTAGGTGAGACTTGATCTTTTGATCCTCCTGCCTCACCCTTCCTCAGTGCTGGGATTACAGGCATGTAGCACCCTCCCCAGCTGTTTAAGCACCGGAGTTGCTGTTTTATTTGTTCTGGGGATGGAACCCAGGGCCACATGCATGCTAAACACCCCCAGCCCAGCCTTTATTGTTTTTCTCCTTGCAAGCAGGACTGCGATTAAGTAGCTCGTGTTACAATTCCACTGCTGCATCTCCCATCTGCTAGATCATAAGTGCCAGAACACTGAGAAGGGTTCCATCACTGTCTCCCCAGTGCTTAGCATAGTCCTGTGTGTAGGTGAGTTGCAGTAAATATTTGCTGGATAGCAAATGAGTGAATATTCATGGTCAGGCCTCTGTTAAAAGCCCACAACTTAGCACACTGTGCTGCGAGCTGCTGTGTACAGGTTTCCTTTCATTACCAGACTGATCTCTTTAAAGGCAGAGACTGTTTTTTATTCTTTCAGTCTCTAACAACAAACACAGTACCTGATGTGTGACAGGCACTCAAGTGTTTGTTGCATGACTGGCAGACCTGCCGTGAAAGCCAGTTGTGCTGTGTCCCCACAGATGTGAGTTGTGATGAATGGGCCTTCTCTTTGCTGCCTCTTGATGTGGATCTGCTGAGCATGGAGCTGCCAGAATTTTTCAGGGACTACTTCCTGGTAAATACAGAGTCCCTGTTCTTGGCATTAAGGAATGGGGACAAATATGAGACCTAGTGGGCTAGAAATTCTGATTTAACCCTTGTCCAATGCATGTACTATTGTGGGTGATTTGGTGATTAAGATCTACAAGTTGATCTGGGTGAATATTCCTTTGGGGCCAATACAAACTCTTCCAAGCATTTCCCAGACTGTGCCATCCTGCCCCAGGGCTTCTAGGGCTGTCTGCTCTCCAGGGGTGCTATTGGGTTGACCCATGTCTTTCTGGCCCGTGCGGCCATGCAGGAAGGCGATCAGCGTTGGATCAACACTGTGGCTCAGGCCTTGCACCTTCTCAGCACTCTCTATGGACCCTTTCCGAACAGCTATGGGATTGGCAGGTGTGCCAAGGTAAGGGCACTTGCAGCGTTTCGTCCCTGTGTCTGTTTTCCCTGTTTTGTATCCAACAGTGATGATGCATCGTGGTGCATATGGGGTGTGTTCTTCACCTTGCTTTTCTGTTCCAATACAGTCCAGGAAAAAGAACTGTGTGACTGACGGAAATGCAGGAGCTAGGGCCTCTGGGTGGCAGCGCTACATCTTTTTATCTTTGGGCAGGGAAACACTCCCTCTTTGGCGTGGGGAGTGGCAGAGAGGGAGAGGAGCAGATAGGCAAGTGGGTTCATTTGGGTCATGATTAGCCCCCTTCTTGGGGGCAGGATGAAGTATCTCATGGAAAGTGTTGGCTTGTGTAGGGATGGGGCTGCAGTAGGGATCTGGACATAAAATTGAGAATGTTTTGGGCCTTGGTAGATGTCATATGAATTGTGGCGGAAGCTGGAGGAAGAGGAGGAGAGTGAAACCAAAAGCCGAAGGCCAGAGATTGGACATATCTTCCTCCTGGATAGAGGTAAATTATACCCGGCGTTCCTCTGTCTTTGGGCCCTGCAAGACATGGAGATGTGGAAAGTGTGGTGGCAAAGTCAGGATCTGCAAGTTCGGGCTGAGTCCCCACAGTGGCCCAGACCATGGGCACTTGGGCTCTGTGGAAAGGATGTGAGCTGGTATCTAACAAAATGGGCAGGAGAGGGCCAGGGATTTAGCTCAGTGGCATAAGTGCGTACCTGGCAAGCACGAGGTCGTGAGTTTGGTCCTCGGTATCAAAAACAAACAAACAAAAAAATGGGCAGGAGGCTGGGCTGGACACCCTTCACGGTGCGGATCTTGGTTTCAGATATGGACTTCGTGACAGCACTTTGCTCCCAAGTGGTTTATGAGGGGCTGGTAGATGACACTTTCCGCATCAAGTGTGGTAAGTGGCCTCGTCCTCCATGTCTTGGCAAAGTAGAAGTAGCCATCAGCTTCTGGTGCTTCCTGCAGTGAGGCTGTGCATGTGAGAGAGACCCTGGACTCTTAAGTCCATTGCTGGCACTGGGGGCTTTTCCTGGCAACAGGAGGCCCTGGGCTTCCTAATCATCCTTCCCTCTGTTCTCAAGGGAGTGTCGACTTTGGCCCCGAAGTCACATCCTCTGACAAGAGCCTGAAGGTGCTGCTCAATGCTGACGACAAGGTAAAGGCGAGGGCACGAGCAGTGACTTACACAGGGCCGGGCCAGGCTCCAGGAGGAAGGCCAAGTGCTCGGGAGCCAGGCTTTCCTGGAACAATGTGCCCAGTTCTTTCTGTCCTGCCATTCTGCCAGTCATGTGGGAAGGGACAACATGCAGTTCTGACACAGTGAGCCGTGTCTGTCTCTCGCCTCACAGGTGTTCAGCGAGATTCGCAATGAGCATTTCTCCAATGTCTTTGGTTTCTTGAGCCAGAAGGCGCGGAACCTGCAGGCCCAATATGATGTGAGGCCACAGCCCCTGCTCCTCTCTTCGCTTTCCCCTGGGCTTCCCTCTCCTCTCGTGGGTGGTTAGCAACAGAGGAAGTGTGGTGGCTTCTCGTGTGAAGTCGGGTGTTGACTTTATGGGGACGTCCCCACAGCGCCGGAGAGGAATGGACATCAAACAGATGAAGAACTTTGTGTCCCAGGAACTTAAGGGCCTGAAACAGGAGCATCGGCTGCTGAGTCTCCGTAGGTGCCAGCTGGGGGTGCACGTGGAGGTGACTATACCCCCGGGGGACAATGCTGAGGGTCTTTGCCTCCCAAGGGGAGAACCCTGGTTGTTGGTGGGTAGTGATCTCCTTTGGTCCAAAATGGGAAGAAGTAGTTGTGGATTTTGCCTTAAGATATTCACTTTCTGGACAATAAAAAGACATCCTTCTAAGATAGGCGTGGTGCTGCACGCCTTTAATCCCAGCACTCGGGAGCCTGAGGCAGGAGGATCATTGTGAGTTCAAGACTAGCCTGGGCTACACAGTGAGTTCAAGGCCAGCCTGAACTGCATGGTGAGACCCTGTCTCAAAAAATAGGGCCAGGGATTTAGCTCAGTGGCGTAAGCGCCTGCCTGGCAGATGCGAGGTTGTGAGTTCGATCCCTGCTACAAAAAAAAAAAGACCATCCTTCTAGAACCAGGAATATGTCAGCTCCCTTCTTGTTGGATCTGCAGATATTGGGGCCTGTGAATCGATCATGAAGAAGAAAACGAAGCAGGACTTCCAGGAGCTGATTAAGACCGAGCATGGTACCTACAGCAGCTTTCCTGATCTCTGCTCCTGCTCCCACAGCCCTGCCTGCCAGCCCCAGATGCTCTTTGGCTCCTCCCAGCTCACAGTGGCTGTATAGGATGCTGCTTCCTGGGAGAAGTCCTGGCGTCCATCAATCCACCCCTAGCACAGACAAAGAGATGGGGAGAGAGCCGCCTGTTAGCATAGAAGCAGCAGCTGAGCTGACCCCAGTAACAGGCGCTCCTTGTTCCCACAGCACTGCTGGAAGGTTTCAACATCCGGGAGAGCACCAGCTACATCGAAGAACACATAGACCGACAGGCGAGCTGGCCGAGGCTGGGAGGCGGAACAGTGCTGGGGTTGGGGTGGGGTTGGGGTGGGACTAAGTGGAAGGAAGAGAACTGCTCCCCTTGATGCTGTCTTCCTGCACAGGTGTCACCCATAGAAAGCCTTCGCCTCATGTGCCTCCTGTCCATCACTGAGAACGGTGAGCCCAAAAGATGGGACATGAGGATGACATCTGTGCCTCAGGGGCAGAAGATGATTGCAAAAGACAAAGTTTTGTAGCAAACAAAATGTTTTCCTATAGTTTCATGTTTTCTCCTAGAAAATAAAGCAGTGTTTAGCCAGGCGTGGTGCAGCGTACTTGTAATCCCAGCATTCATAGAGACTAAGGCAGCAAGATCACAAGTATGAGCCCTGCTTGGTCAATTTAGGGATTTTTTTATTTTTTGGTACCAGGGATCGAACTCAAAACCTTGTGTCTGCCATGCAGGCACTTATGGCACTGAGCTAAATCCCCTACTCGATTTAGGGATTTAGCAAGATTTTGTCTCAAAAAAATGAAAAAAGAAAGAAAAGACTGCACTTGGTGGTGCAGCCTGTAATTCCAGCACTCAGGAGGCTGAGGCAGGAGGATGCTGTAAGATCAAGGCCAACCTGGGCTACATAAGTGAGTTCAAGACCAGCCTGAACTACATAGTGAGATCCTGTCTTAAAAAGAAAAAAAATGATCAAAATAAAAAATAAAGGATTGGAGCCGGGCGTGGTGGCACACACCTTTAATCCCAGCACTCGGGAGGCTGAGGTAGGAGGAGCGTTGTGAGTTTGAGGCCGGCTTGGGCTACAATGCGAGCACAAGGCCGGCCTGAGCTACACAGTGCAACCCTGTCTCAAAAAACTAGGGCCAGGAGCTTGGCTCAGTGGCTTAAGTGCCTGCCCTGGCAGGTGCGAGGTTGTGAGTTCGATCCCTGGTGCTGCAAAAAAAAAAAAAAAAAAAAAAGGATTGGGAATGTAGCTGATTCAATGCCCAGTACTGGGGGAAATTTATTTTGCAGTTTTTGTTTTGGGTGACTCCCCACCAGGTCATAGGGTAATTATTTGGCCCATCTCTGAGCATCAGGGCAGTGCCCACTGGGGCTCAGAGCAGCAAAGGTGTGGAGCTGTGTGGCATTTCTCTATAGCTTCAGCTGCCTCCTGTCCAATAAGTTTCCTAATAAAAGTATGTACATTCCAGGAGAAAGGGGCAGCCAACTAATTTCGTACACATTTCCTAAGCCCAGATTCTGCTGCCTTTCACAGCAATTTGTTTTTACCATTGAAATCTTCCAGTTTGGTCAATATTCTCTAAGGTCACTTCCTACCTAGAGAAGTCCTTCACCTATTCTAAATCCCCTTTACAAAAAAAAAAAAAAAAAAAAAAAAATCCCCCTTTTTTTTTTTTTTTTTTTTTTTTAACTTTTTTGGCCCAGGGTCTCACTGTATGGTCCAGGCTGGTTTTATTTTATTTTTTTTATTTTTTATTTTTTATTTTTGCGGCACCGGGAATTGAACTCTCAACCTTGCGCCTGCCAGGGCAGGCGCTTAAGCCACTGAGCCAAACTCCCAGCCCTGATTTTTTTTTTTTTTTTTTTTTTTTTTTTTTTTTTTTTTTTTTTTTTTTTTTTTTTTTTTTTTTTTTTTTTTTGAGGCAGGGTCGCACTATGTAGCTCAGGCTGGCCTTGTGCTCACGTTGTAGCCCAAGCCGGCCTCCGAACTCACAACGCTCCTCCTACCTCAGCCTCCTGAGTGCTGGGATTAAAGCCATGTGCCAGCACGCCTGGCTCTAGGCTGGTTTTAAACTCACTGTATGGCCCAGGCTGGCCTGAAACTCACAGCAATCCTCTTGCCTCAGCCTCCCAAGTAGCAAATGCTGGGATTATAAGTGTGTGTCACCACACCCAGCTAGAAGTTCATTTTTCTCTGGAGAAAAACATGAAACCATACTGGGAACCCATTTTATGCTTCCTATTTCTCAGGAGCTGTAAAGCAGTTCCCTGGAGAACTGCCTCTTAGCTGGAAAGAAACACAGGAGAAACCCCACTTTCTTTTCTTTTTTTTTTTTTTTTTTTTTGGTACCAGGGGTCAGACTCATGACCATGCATTTGCCAGGCAGGTGCTTATACCACTGAGCTAAATCCCCAGCCCAGAAACCCCATTTTTTTCCTCAGTCACAGCTTGATCAGCAGCGGCCCAGTGTCCTTTCTTCACCACCCTGGGGCTCAGAATGCTTCCTTGGAACTCTGCAGCTGGCCTTTATCTTTAATAAGCAAGCTTAAATTCAGCATTCAGTTCAGAATCAACTGCACCCTATGTGAGACTAACACATAGTGAATCCTTTCTCCTGATGAAAGTGGTGTTGGTGCTTTGGCTGTGTGTTTTAGGATACCTCAGCAGGCCTCTTTCTCACACTCCTTTTAATTTCCTCACCTTTAGGTTTGATCCCCAAGGATTATCGATCCCTGAAAACACAGTACCTGCAGGTGAGACCTGGAGAAGTTGTTCTTAATGGAACTTGCTGGAAAGGGAGTTTGGAGCAATTTCAAAAAAGGCACAAGGAAGCCAGGCGTGGTGGTGCATGCCTTTAATCCCAGCACTCGGGAGGCTGAGGTAGGAGGAGCGTTGTGAGTTCGAGGCCTGCTTGGGCTACAATGCGAGCACAAGCCTGGCCTGAGCTACATAGCACGACCCTGCCTCAAAAAAACTAGGGCCAGGAGTTTGTCTCAGTGGCGTAAGCACCTGTCTGGCAGGTGTGAAGCTGTGAGTTTGATCCCCGGTGCTGCAAAAAAAAAAAAAAAAGCATAAGGAGAAATGGCCCCTGTCTTCTACCACCCCATCCTGTTTCCGTCCTAGCCCCTTTCTAGCAGTGCTAGCAAGAGTCCCCTCTCAGCACACCTACCTCTCTCATGGTAGGAGACCTGGGCCGAGAGAATTTAAACAGTTCAGCCCCTAAACCCAGTGAGTTCTTCCTCCTAGGAATCCCCTCACTTTAGCACCCAGTGAGGCCCTGATTTAATTTGCCTTTCTGGTCTTTCTCATGTCTGTCTTCATCTATGAATCTTCCTTACCACCTTTCCGTTCCCAGACCCTTTGTCCTGTAAGAGTTTCAAGCGGCATGTTATTTTCCTCTTTGTTTGGTGTTGGGCTGCTCCCTTTCTATTCTCTGTGTGTGTGTGTATGTTTGGAGACACTCTCATTATATAGTTAAGATTGGCCTTGAATTCACTGTGTAGTCCAGGCTGGCTTTGAACCTATGATCCTCCTGCCTCAGCCTCCCACATGCTGGGATTATAGACTTGCACGACTGTGCCTGGCTTGGTACTGGGTTATCTCTGATGTGAAAATCCTGTGTACAACAAAGTCAGCTCTTACAGGGCAGAGGCTGCAGAGCAGGCTGTGAGTTCCTTTTCCCCTCACCTCTGCATCACCTAGCAGGGCCAGACTCTTGCTGGACACTCAGTAAACAGCTGATTGTACTTCCTTCAGAGCTATGGTCCTGAGCACCTGCTGACCTTCTCCAATCTGCGGGGAGTGGGGCTCCTTACGGAGCAGGCCCCAGGGGACACACTCACCGCAGTGGAGAGTAAAGTGAGCAAGCTGGTGACCGACAAGGCTGCAGGTGAGCGGAAGCCTGGGTGCCCTGGCTGTTGTTCCCTCTCCTCTGGGTCCACAGAGCCCTGGGAGGAAGAGGGCAGGGCAAGGGAGGGTGCCATTCCTTCCTGTTATGTCATCTCTACTACTGCTTCTGCCAGGAAGAGCAGTTTCCATGTACTGAGCTCTTACATCCTATACTGTTGCATGTAATTTCTAATGTAATCCTCAAAAAGACACTGTGAGTTGTTTCTTTCTCCCATTTTATAGATGAGGAAACTGAGGCTTAGAGAAATTAAGTGTCTTCTCTAAGGTCCTATGGTTTGTAGATCAGGTCAGTAGGACTCCAAAGCTGTGACACTTAACCCATAAACCGGGATCACCTTGTGGATGGCACATAATAGCAGGGACCAGTCGTAGGGGGTGGAAGACAGCAGGTGGGGAGTGGTGTGCCAAGAGTGTCTTCATCAGCTCCAGGGAAGAGTAGCAAAGCAGTTCCAAGGGGGTTTTCAGACATGTTGGTCCTGGCATGTGTTGAATGGTGACCCCTGTGCAGTGGGCAGTGTCACAAATCCATGGACCTTAAATGGAACCTAGCATAGTTTTCCTTCCCAGGAAAGATTACCGATGCCTTCAGTTCTCTGGCCAAGAGGAGCAATTTTCGTGCCATCAGCAAAAAGCTGAATTTGGTATGTGGACCAGGGCTGGACAGGGGAGGCCGCAGGTTATTCCTCTGTGGAGTACTCGGAACCCATAAAAACCATTTTACTCTTTCAGTTTTAGGATGATCCTTTGGCAGACTTAGAGGCCTGAGCTTAATTTGAGACAAGACACAAAGATTAACACGTTTAATTAACAAGCATGTGCCAGTGAATACTGGGAATCATGAGTTCTTGTGCTCCTCCGCAAGGGGCTGGAGGGAAGGGCCGGGAAAGGGGGACCCCCCACCTCCAGCCCCTTCCCAGGGAGCTAGGGAAGACCTGGCAGACAATTGGCAGGTGCCGAACAGAAGCGGTCATCGTGGTTATGGATTCCTTGTTTATGGACTATTGCTGGTTCTCCCTTTTGTGAAATAGGAACTGTTGTCTGGGATATGCTGCTCTTATCTGACCCTTTGAAAGGTTACAGCTGAGTTGTCATTTGCCTGGTGTGGCACCTCTGCCCTAGATCCCCCGCGTGGATGGCGAGTATGACCTGAAAGTGCCCCGTGACATGGCGTATGTCTTCAGCGGTGCTTACGTGCCCCTGAGCTGCCGAATCATCGAGCAGGTGGGAAGAGCCGCTCCTGCTCCTGCTCTCATTTCACCCTCTGCTTGCCCGTGCTCCCAGCTCATCCCAGCTCTTTAATGCTTGTAACTAGCGGGAAACGTGACTGTCATGCTGCTGTGCCCTCCTTTCCTATGCCCGGTGCCCCGCAGACCTGAAAGGAGTGTTTGCCTCTCCCCAGGTGCTGGAGCGGCGGAGTTGGCAGGGCCTGGAGGAGGTGGTGCGGCTGCTCAACTGCAGCGAGCACTCGTTCACAGGTGCGTGGTGTGGCAGGAGGGCTGGGGGCGGCAGCTGGTGCCCATGTGCCAGCAGGGCGCTGAGGTGACCCATCCTCACAGAAATGACCAAGGAAGACAGGGCTTCCAGCGAGTCCCTGCGCCTCATCTTGGTAGTGTTCCTGGGGGGATGTACGTTCTCAGAGATCTCGGCCCTGCGGTTCCTGGGCAGAGAGAAAGGTAAGAGAACAGAGGGGTGAGAAGAGGCCCGCGTGGGTTCTGGGGCCCCACATAGCAATGCTTTGCTCCTCGCCTGGTGCCACTCACCACAGACGTGCGGCTGCCGGTCCCTCTGGCTCGGCAAGTGTGCAGCGCCCAGGAGCCTGGTCCTGGTGTCTCTGTGTCTACACTGGTCTTTCATCCAGCTGGGACTGGGGACTTGGGGGCACAGTGTGGCTCCTGAGGGGCACCTGAGGCCCGCCCTTGGTCACTTCTGCCGATGCTCTTGGCTCCTTAGGGTACAGGTTCATTTTTCTGACGACAGCTGTCACGAACAGTGCTCGCCTAATGGAGGCCATGAGTGAGGTGAAAGCCTGAGTATTCCCGGCGGGTGAGGAAGCCTTCCCGGAGTGTCTTCCCGCAGCAGGCGTGTGGCATCTGGCTGGTGACACAGTTCCCATGCTCAGAGTTGGGGAGCCTGGCTCTTACCTAGGACTCTGAGAACGCTTCTGAAGAGAGAGTTCATGTCCTGCCCCCGGGGTGGTCCTTCTGTTTGTTTATGAGTACTGTATGGTCCATGCTGCTGAGATGTGTGGGGAAGGGGTATCCTTTGCTAGCTCCCGTCTGAATATCACTGTAAATAATGCCTCTGTAAATAAAGCCTTGTAGTTCTGGACCTGTGCTACTGCCTCTATTAGTGACTGTGCAGTGGGGCCAGCCTTGGGACCTCAAATGCTCCATGGCCTTGACTCCCAGAGACCTCTGGGCCTACTCCATTCTTTCTTGTAAAAGTCACTCACAGTTCTGTACGAGAGTTTCCTCAACCCTGAAATAAGAAGAGTGGATTAGATGGTTAGCAAACACCTTTTTTCGTTTGTTTTTCCCAGTATGAGGATTGAACCCAGGGCCTTTACTCTGAGCTACATCCCCAATCTCTTTATTTTTTATTCTGAGATAGTGTCTTGCTAAATTGCCCAGGCTGGGCTTGAACTTGGGATCCTCCTGCCTCAGCCTCCCAAATGCTGGGATTACAGACATGCACCACTATTCCTGGCTCTTTCTTCCTTTAATCTTTAAAAAAATTGCATACATTAGTGGTCTCTTTTCAGGTCTTTCCTAACTTGATTTCACTGATGACCACACTTTGCTTATTGATTCTCTTATTCAGCGCCTGGGACCTTCATTTTTGTTCTCCTGCAGTCCCTGGGTTGTCTCATCTATTTCTGGATCTCAAGCTTCCATCTCCCTCCTGAGCTTCACATAAGGGTTTTCTACCTGGTCATTCCACAGAGTCAGCCTGTCTAAAATGAACCCATAGCTAGGTGTGGTAGTGCACACCTGTAATCTCAACAATTGGGAGGCTGAGGCGGGAGGATCTCCATGAATTTGAGGCTAGCCTGGGCTACGTAGTTTAAAACGAGTCTGAATTACAGAGCAAGACTGTGTCTCAAAAAGAAAATAAAATTAACTCGCTTTAAATCCCTAAATCTGCACCTTTTCATTATTTTCTTGGCTGACATTTTCATCTACCCAAATTTTGTTCATGTAAGAAACAGCCTCCTTTTATCCTGTATTTAGCTGGTCATCCGGTCCTATTGGTTCTTTTCTTTTTTGTTCTTTCTTTTTTTTTTTTTTTTTTTTTTTTTGTGGCCCCGGGAATCAAACTCACAACTTTGCACCTGGCAGGCAGGTGCTTAAGCCACTGAGCCAAACTCCCGGCCCTAGTTTTTTGAGACAGGGTCGCACTACGTAGTTCAGGCCGGCCTTGGGCCCATGTTGTAGCCCAAGCAGGCCTCGAACTCACAACACTCCTCCTACCTCAGCCTCCCAAGTGCTGGGATTAAAGGTGTTAGACAGGTTCTTATTTTGAAACTTCTGTAGATCCCCCTCTTCCACCATCCCCATGGCAGAAGTCTTTGTCTGGTTCCTGGGGTTTTGCAACAGTGTCTCTTCTGGTTGCTCTGTCTCCATCTGTTCCTCACCCCCACAGTGCTGCTGCTTACCAGGAGAAAGACAGAAAATCAAAACCTGAGTAATTGCATTCTTTCCATAGACGAATGATAATGCTGCATCAGAATATATTCCAAGAAAAAGGAAAGCCTCAAGTGTTCTGTCAGGCTAGTATGCAGGACTGAAGATACTCCTGACAGTTCTGTTAGTCCACAGAAGTAACATGTGACATCGGGAAGACTCTATGTCAAGTAAATAAACAGGCACAGCGCATGTGCTCATGCTCAGGTGAACATACAGTGCAGCCCTCTAAGAGGGTCATGTGTGCAGGTATGCAGCGTTTTTACCTGCTGAGCATGTGCTGTGAATGGCAAAGATGTGAGCTTCAGAACTACGGTGTTAAAAGACATGAGAGGGCCAGGGATTTAGCTCAATGGCACAAGTGCCTGCCTGGCAAGCGCAAGGTGGTGAGTTCGATCCCTGGTACCAAAAAATAAAATAAAATAAATAAATAAATAAATAAATGATGTGAGAGCAGAATTGCCTTAGCTATGGAATCTTCAGGCCTTGGTTTTTTGAGACAGGTTCGCACTGTGTAGCTCAGACCAGCCTTGCACTCGTGTTGTAGCCCAAGCTGGCCTCGAAATCACAACACTCCTCCTACCTCAGCCTCCCGAGTGCTGGGATTAAAGGCATGCACCACCATGCCTGGCTCCTGGGAACACTTCTGAACACACATTTCTGAAGCTTTCTGGAAAGCACTGAAGTTACAGCCACACCACCTTGAAAACACCTAATCTCATCTGAAAACTCAATCAAGAATGCAAACAGCCTGGTGTGGTGGCACACACCTCTAATCCCAGAACTCAGGAGGCTGAGGCAGGAAGATCACAAGTTTGAAGCTGGCCTGGGCTACACAGCAAGGCTCTGTCTCAAAAACCCCAGCAAAACAAAACAAATTTCAGAAATGGTTCCTGCATGGATGTGAATATTTGGCAAACTGCTGACAAGTTAGGAGGTACTGAAAGCACCAATGAGGTTTTTCTGAAAGTAACAAAGTCATGACTCTGGAGGGGAAGCTAAGCATCTTTACCTTTAGGGGAAAGGCAAGGAATCAGACTACAGAACTTCCAGTTGGCTGGTACATGAAAGTGTACAATTGCAGGTTCTAATCAAACAAGCATGAATCAAACAAGTGCCTTTTTGTTCCCTCTAAAGATGAGTTTTAAAAGTACAGTATTGGAGCCGGGCGTGGTGGCGCATGCCTTTAATCCCAGCACTCGGGAGGCTGAGGTAGGCGGA
>RJWM01014219.1:24915-51173 GCA_004363535.1 Dasyprocta punctata | reverse complement strand
ATAGGGGTTGACTAGTTGACTGTTGCAGTGTATAATGAATCCAAAGTAATGTGATATAGCTTTTATAATGTAATAGGATTTAAGCAAATTCTTTTGTCCCACTACTTCCAGAGATTAGATGTTATAGAAAAGACTTTAAAGAGATGAAATGACTTAATAACCCTTTCTGAAGTAGCTTTAAACCCTTAATGTTTTTTGTGCTATAAACCAGAAAACTTTTAAATTTTTAGACATGAATGTGATTTATAAATTCAAAATCTAAATATATATAGCTGAATATTTATAATTAATGGTTCACATGCATGTTTGCAAATTATAAGAAATGAAAAAATTAAAAACCAAAAAATTTTGAAGTTTGTATCTTTGATTCTTTTAAGAAAATCACATTTAAAACAATCTTTCTGTCTGTGAAGATTTAGAGATACTGCAGCTTGAAAGAAACAAACTGAAAGTACATGACTGTAGCTTTCTAGGCACTAATCCTGTATTCCCACTAAAAATAGCTTTTGGGTGGGCATGACATTAACCAGGCTTTCTTACAAACAGAGTAGAATATTTACTGATCTTCCATTGTACTCTGGAAAATGGACTGTGTTCCCCCCGTCCTCCCTCACTTGCCCTTTCTGGTAGTTTGCCAGAAGCTGTCCACTTCTTTCCTGGAGTTCAGTAATTGAAGGTAATTTTTTAGAAGATGGTTTCAATTATCTAAAGCCAGTGGAATGTTTAACGGCCCCTTCTGTTGGTGAACTTGTTTACATTGGGATTTCATATGAATTCAGATTACATACAACCAGATGTTATCTACTATGGCAACTTTTTTTTTTTAAACAAAAATCTTGTGAAGGAGGAGCCTTAGCTACGATATTTAGGTCAACTGCCCTCAAATTTCATGGGTTTGTGCCCTCAGGTAAACTTTAGATCATAACCAGTGACATTCAACTCTGAGAATATATATTCTGTGTGCAATAAATAATGCTCTCATTTTCTATGTGTCTTTATAATATGTGATATGATCAGAAAAGCTTGTATCTTGCAAAAATATTCTTGTCATACATCTAGTTGGAGATAATAAAATTTTAAACTAAAAGTTCATTCATGTTTCTACTGTGCCTAAACTTCACAGATTTACTGTCATATTGCCCAGATAATAGAAAATAAATGTTGTGATATTTAATAAGAGAAAGCATTTAAAGCGATAAAAGTCACCTATGAAACAAGTAAATGCTCTTAATCTGTAGACAATTGCAGATGTATTTCTGTAACTGACAGCTTAAATCAAGGTTTAGTAATATATATTTTTTGTAAAGGTTGAACTTTAAAATCTGAAGAAAAGACTGAATACACAAATCATAGCTTGGAAAACAGATACACTAGGGTATAATTAATCTTTATGAAAGAATTATTTGCCTTATACAGATACACAGCATACACTGAAGAGGTTTTTAAAAAATAAGTTATCTTTCAGAATGATTAAAATATGATTTCATCTTTGAGGTTCAATTGCATATAAATTTTCAGAAAAATAAAACATCTCTTATGAACTTCAAGAAGGCATCAGATATGATTGTACTAACCCATAGTTACACGAAGACAGTCCAAGAATTGTTTTGGGAGTTAGAAAATATACATATATACATACACAAACAGGCATGCATACATGCATACATATATATTATATATATACATATACATGTATACATGTGATATTCTTTTTTCTTAGCACTTAGCTACATAGCATTTTAACATTCTATTTGAGTATACTTGACAGTTGAATGATTTAAGAAACAAATGAAAAGAATCAAGACCATCTGTAAGTGAAAGAGATGTCTAGCAGCAGATATGGCCTTCCAGGGATGTTTCTATATCAAAATCACAGTCAAGGAGGATTTTCTGTTTGTACGCTTTGCAATCCTGAGGATCAGAACTTAGAGTTCTTTGCGTGCTATGAAGCTACACCCCCAACCCATTGTTAGAGAGGAAAGGTGGGTTAAAGAAGGGAGGTATCTTTAATCTCTCTTCCCACCTCCTGTTCTTCTATAGTCTCATTGCACTCACCTTACAGGCCGATGCGAAGGGAGCAAGCTGAAAAGGACATTGAGTGTCAACCTCTCTAGATGCTTAGAATGGACTTGGGAGGAACAGAAAAAAACCAACACGGTATCTCCCCTTAATCTACCCAGGGCTGTTCAAAATGCCATTGACTCAATTATTTAAGTACTGTTTTAGATTATAATTTTTCTAGGCAGTGAATTGAAAGTACTACACATATTGTTTTACTGCAACTCAGACTTGGTTGTTATGAGTTAAATAGCTAATGAATTCAAAAACTATATCATAAGATTTTTTATTTTCAAATTATATTGTGTACATGGACTCTTAATGGTCAATTATGTTGGCTAACATCAACACAAAATACGTTCAACAAATTAGCATCAAGCTGCAGAATAATTTTAAAGATAAAATGTGAAGCAATAACTATTATTTTCATTTAGGTGTAACTCATTTTATGGATTTGATTTACAAATAAAACTTGAAAGAAATGGGAGCACAGCAGTTATTTGTAAGTTATAGGAAGACAAGGTTTTATTCAGTTTTATAGATAAAATGGTAAGAAATTAACAAATAACCTTAATAGCTCATGTATTTGAAATATCATAATGTTAAAATATCTTGAAAAAGGTTATAATGAAAATATCATAAGCCAGATCTTTCAGGATGAAGATAAAAATGTGACTAAAAGACTGGATGTAGTGGTGCACTCCTACACTCCCAGCACTTGAGAGTCCAAGGCCGGAGGATCATGGCACAAAGCCAGTCTGGGCTACCTAGTGACTCCTAGGCCAACTGAACCACATAGTGAGATTGCCTCAAAAAACCAAAACCAAACCAAACCAAACCAAACAGCAAACAAAAAAAAGATGAGAAAACTTTTTGCGCTAGAATGTCAAGATACAGAAATTCAACACCAATGATATTTAGATTCAGTGCAATATAAATTTCAGGAATTCTGTGTGTGTGTGTGTGTGCAACAGATGCCTCACAGTATTTTGGAAATGCAGAAACTAATAGTTGGAAACACAGCCTTGAGGAAGAACAAATTTGATAGGCTAGAACTACTGAACATCAGCATTTATTATAAATAATTGAAACTGGGCATACGTGAGGCTTCTGAAATCTGTTATATTCTATAACATGATCTATGGATTAGCTACATGGATGTGTTCATTTTGTCTAAATTCATCTATCCACACAACACAAGACTGGTCCACTTTGTTTTATATGTGCTATATTTTGGTGAAAATGTCTGAAACCAATATGGAAAAATATTAAGATTTGACATAATTGACATAAATTCTTAAGTGAACAGATTCTTTATGCTTTTCTACAAGCTTGGAATATTTTAATATTTTCAAAAGAGATAGGGCTGGAAATGAAGCTAACTAGTAGGTTTCTTGCCCAGCATGCAAGACCCCGGCTTCAATAAGCATTATAGAAAAACCTAATTCATAAAATGTTTGATTTAGGCTATATTTTGATTATAAATTTTGCATGCTGCAAAACAATCCTATACCTTGCCTATACTGTACCAATGCATGATTTTTCTTCATTGGACTCTATAAAAATTGTTATGGAGTAAAACGACATGAAAAATCTGGTAAAGTGCTATTGATTACATCTTGTACATCTACGATCTGAAGAAAAATAGTAGGGTTCTGGACCTAGAAGTTTAGATTGATAGGTGAGAAGCCTCAATAGCAATAGAAAATGGCATTTGGGAAGGGGAAGGACCCAGAACACTGCTGATACTACGGTTGTTCATGAGTAAATGTGTGCTTGATAAACTGTCAGATCACCGCTGAAAGTGCTTTAGTCTACGGGCAGTCCATTTACACCCAGTTACTCAGGGACCAAGTATCCAGGCCTTCGACTGTCTTCTTCATTTTGAGAGCCACTGTCTGAGGGACTGAGTAGCCTAGTACTCCACTCTGTCATATTTGTTTACTTTTAGCTAAGGGATAGTAGTGTCTGTCCAGCTTTCCTCTAAAATGTTTAGGGTCCAATGATCAAATCCTTGGCTCAAAATTCAGATTTTTAACTGTTGTATTTAAAAATGTATTATTGTCATTATTGTTTTGTAGCACTGTGCAATATGCTTTATTTTTACTTTGGCTAAATTAATTTGAAAGCAAATTTTAAAAATACTAAACTTTTCTAGTAGTTTTTTTTGTTTGTTTTGGTTTGGTTTTTTTTGTTTTGTTTTGTTTTTTTGGTCAATGAGTGCTAACAATGTCTAGAACATGTTGTCTATTGCTTGGTTTTCACATTACAATCAACAATGACTTTGCCATTGTCCTTGAGCATTTATTCAATACTGGTGTACACTTAGCCTATTATTAGACACTGGTGGGAGAATAAAAGCTAGATTTAATGTAGGTGCAAACTCACATACCTACAGGGACCAAGTAATAACCTAGATAAACACAGTGGTCATAGTGTAAGAAAATCCGAAGTAAGTCCATGATAAATGGCACCTGATAATTTGCCTTAGTGTCCTGAAGACAATAAGCAGTAGAATTATTCTGAAACCTTTCTAAACTGGACAAATTCTAATCTACTCCAGGTGATTGTAACCAGATGGAAATTTGTTTGATTTCTTAAAAGAGAAACTTGAAAAAACAACAAAGAAATCTGCTCATTTCAAAACTAATCCAATTAGAAGTAACACACACACACACACACACACACACACACACACAAAGTAGTGCTAATACATTGAGCCAAATAAAATTCTTCTTAAAAGGCTCTTTAGAGTGTGTACTTACAAATTTTGGCTCTCTAATGTCATCAGGGGAAATAGGACAAACTCTGTAAGAGGGGCATGAAACAGTACTAAGTACTGTAAGAATTCACCCCTTTTCTCATTCATACAATAGCCTTTGCTAAGAACGTTCAAGCCCCCTGCCTTCCCCATGTGAGTTACAAGGAGTCCAAGATAGATAAAAACATTTTCTGTTATCAAGAGGCTCTTAAAAAAAAGAGACTCTTGATCTGGGAGATGATGCAAATAAATAGACTGTAATAGTGATAAACAGTTAGTGTAGCAGAATTTTGGAGAATAGAGCCTTTGCTGTCCTTTTCTTGAAGCCACATGAAGCAATTGGGAAGTAACCAGTTCCTCTTTCGACTCTATAAATACGTTCCAACTATCTGGTCAATGAAGCTTTCCTTTTTTTTTTTTTTTTTAAACAAACCTTTACTTTTACCAAGTCACAAGAAGCAGAAACAAGTCATAAAAGTACCTCACATTCAATTTCTAAAGGAAGATCTGTCATGGAAGTATGGTAGTGTCTGAAGAGCTCTTAGTAAGTCGTGGATGCAATACCCTTTTAAAAGAATGCAGTATTTTAATTGCATTAATAAGCAGGGTTGCTTCTTTTAAATGAGTGTACTATCATAACTATCTTACTTATCTATAAACATATAAAAGCATCCATCCAGATATTACTGTATTTCTTTGCCACTAAAGACAGTCTTACTTTTGCTTCCAGTTAAGTAACAGAATATTCACTTTTATTTTTTGTACATGCAAACTACAAACAGCCGTAAAGAAGGCATTTAATTGAATAAACTGTCTTCAATTCTAGAACTCCTTGGTTGTGATAAAAATAGGTACTACATACTTTGAGAATGCTGAGCAAATTACTATTTAAACTGTTTACTGTTACATGTAATTTATTCACAATGTTGGCATGAAAGGTATCAGCACTCAAATTCTATGAATATCTTTGTAAGCATTCATTTCAATGCATAAAATTCTATAGACTTGAGCGAGGGATCATTTCATATCTATGCATCTTCAAAACTTCCTTCAGGCATTTTTCTCCCAAACTACAGTGTAAGGAGTAAAAAGGAAATTAAAGATTTCTCTTTGAATGTTATTTGGTCTTTTTAGGTAAAAGAACAATGTATTCATTTGTGGTAAAAATCTAGATATATGAATAATGTAATAGAGTATCAGTTTCACTAATGAGATGGGAAGATCCAAAGACCTGTTGGCTGCTTTGTTAAATCAAATAACCACCTTCCAGTGTAAAAAAAACAATTGTTGAAAAAGCTTGTGTCAAAAATAAACTTTTCAGTATTTTATAGCAGGTGTTATTGACAGAATAGAAGGGACTGGAATTTCCTATAACCGTTGTTCTTTTCAAAACACAGCTTTATAGCATGTCTTTCATTATTGTCATAATATGGTAATGATTAAATTCACCTGTAAAAGCCCAAGGCATCTGTTTGTTTCATGGGAACTTCCCAGTATCTTGTGTACAGACTTGTTCAAGTGGGAGTTCATGAATGCAAGTATAGTAAACTCCAGCTTATCTCACACACCAAGGAATGGCATGTTTTGCTTTATCAAATATTCTTGTTGGAGAACTGTTTCACATACTGTACGTTGTAATTTCAAAGGGTAAACTTTGGTTAGCTTAAAGCTGCACTTATGGGCCCATTTCTTGCTTTGATGCAATCATATAACTTCATCTCCTTTATCCCCTAGATTGTGATTATTTTTTCTTTAGAGGTTATATTAGCCATGACAAGAATTTACTTATAGACTCCTCCTAACCTTTGGGAAGTCTCAGAATTTTTACTTTGCCTCAATCAAACCATCAGAACTTATTTCTTTAGCCAGATCTGAGTGACTGACTGGCTCCTTGTTAAACCAGTTTGAGCTTTGGTGTTTGGGTTGACAATTGTGTAACACTGACCTTCCCTTAATTACAGTTGATTTAAATAGCTTGATTTTATTTCTTATGTCTTGATTAGAATAAATGATTTGGAATCATGTAATTACATAAGCTTTTGCAAGGCAGAGACCTTCTGTATCATCTCTAACCTGAACTCTTGATTTCTATCAACATAAGAGTTGCATTATTGAAAGCCTGTTTTATTCTGGTCATGTACTACTAGATACTTTCCAAAAGTGACCTCCAGTCATTAAAAATACACAAATAATTTGATATATACATACAGTAAAGCATTATTCAGCCATAAAAAGAAATAAATATTTCCATTAGCAACAAGAAAGATGAACCTTGCTAAGTGAAATAAACTAGGGACAGAAAAATAAATACTGCCTGATCTCACTTACATGTGGAATCAGAAGAAGTTGAACTCTTAGAAACAGAGAGTAGAAATATGGTTACCAGAGGTTGAAGGGAGAGGGTACAGAAAATGATGAGTTGTTAGTCAAAGGGAACAAGCTTGCAACTATAAGGCGAATAAGTTTTGAAGATTAAATGTTCAGCATAGTGATTATAGTTAATAATAATGTATTTTGTATTTAACATTTTCTTAGAGAGTACTTCTTATGTATTCACACTACACACAACAAAAAATTATTTGAAGTGATAGACATGCTAATTAACTTAATTGTAGTAATGTATTAAAAATGTATATGTATATAAAACACCTATTGTATACTTTCAATATATACTATGTACATTAGTCATTTTCCTGTTCTGAAACAAAATACCCAACATCTGTAACTCAAAGGAGGAGAGGTCTATTTCTCATTTCAGGAATTCAGTCCTTGGTTGACTGGTTCCATGCAGGAAACATCATAGAGACCACTATGGTGTAAGATAGGTGTTCACCACATGGCAGCCAGGAAACAGAAAGGGCGGAGCTGGGGATGAGGATATACCTTTTCAAATCAGACCCCCAATGACCTGCCCCTTCTGACCAGGCCCCATCTCTAAATGCAAGACTTTTGGGAAACATTTTATATCCAAACCATTACATTCTGCATCTGGCTCCCCAAAAAAACCATGTCCATCTCAGCATACAAAATGCATCTAGCCTATCACTAAGAGTTTCCAAATTGTTAACATTTGCAGCATTGCCAAAAAGTCCAAGTTCAAAATCTCCTCTGAGACTCAAAGCAAACTCTTACCTATAAGACCCCATATAATCAAAAAGAAAGTTAAGTACTTCTAATGTACAATAACACAGGGTAAACTTTCCCATTCCAAAAGATAGGAATGGGGGATAGAAGGAAGTAAGGCCAAAGCAAGACCAAAGGCAAATTTTGGTGAGATGCGAGCTCCAAAGGGCTTGGATGCCCCACTCCTATGGCACTGCCACTCGTTTCCCTTATGGTTTTCTCTTAGGTTGATTCTGCTTACTACCTGCAGCTTTCCTCTGCAGACTTTTCATGTTTTTGGCATTTCCCAAATTGCTGGCCTCTCCATTGCACTATGGTATCACTCTAACACCTTTTTGCACTGACCTGTCGTGAGTACCCTGCCTGCCCTCTCAGGCCTTCCTTGCTATCTGCATGGCTACCTCGTCAATCCTGTTACTCTTGCATTCTGTATGTCTGAAAAACCAGCATCACATGGACAACATCAAGGTTTATTGCTAACTCAAGCAGAAGCTAGGCCCCTTTCAGCTGTGGCTACAGAGGCCTCTATGTGCCTGGGTGGCTGACCATTGTGAAACAAATCCGTGGCAATCAGTTATTCATATGGCTCTACTTGAGCAGGAGAAATAGGGGCTCTCTCTTCTCAAATAAAAGCTTTACAGTTTTGCACCTTTAATCCTGTGAAAGGTGGGGTCTTACTGATTCCTGAGATTCCTTAAGCCTTCTTTCTTGTTGTTCTGATGCAAAGTACTTGGTTTCTTTTTAATATTAATCTTTTGAGCAACATCCTATTATGTCTTCATTGCCCCAACTTTGTGAATTACAAACATTTTATACCTGCTTTTTTGCTCTTGATTTTCACTGCATATCTAGCTGAAAGCAACCAGCAGTACTTATGCCATAGCCTGAAAACCGCACTGCTTTGAAATTTCCTTTGCCAGATGAATTTGCTCGCTGTTCTTAGTCTCCTGAAAAGTCTCAGCGAGTGGGAAAAATGAAGGAAGGATGTAACATAGATGTCCTCTAGTATATGTAATACATATAGCTTCTAGTCCAACTGTTAAAGGACTCCTTATTCCAAACTAAGCCCTACTGACCCTGGCCCTTGCTATCTGCATTCCTATCAATGTTCTGGCCTTTTAGGCTCGTATCAGAAACATCTAACAGCTCATCTTACAGGCATCCTAGGGCATCTCTGTTTGGCATTGCCAAACTTCCAAAATCCGTCCATGAACTAGTTTTAAAGTCTTCTAAACTCCATGTCAGACAAAATCACAATAATTACCTCACTTCTCTGGTACAAAAATCTGTTTTAGCCCCTTTTCTGTTGCCAGGACAAAATACCCAACACTCAAAGGAGGAGAAGTCTGTTTTGGCTCACAGTTTCAGTGAATTCACTACACGTTTGGGTAGCTCCAAAGCAGACAAGTCATCCAAATGGCAGAGGAAAACTGTTCCTTGAATTTTGGTCAAAAATCAGAAAAAATGAAGGAATGAGCCAGGGATGAGAATATACCTTTCTAAGTCATGTTCCCTGTAATATGCCTATTCCAACCAGTCCCCACCTTCAAACGTGAGAATTTTGTGAGACGTTTTGGATCTAAATCATAATATTACAGGAGAAACTAAGGGCTAAAAACATATAGAAATAAACGATCAAACTATAATATGGCCTTAGAAAGCTAGAAATTTTGGAAATTGCAACATATAGCAACATGAATAGAACAAGCATAGCTTTCATTCTCACTGTAAAATATCTGCCTTTTGATTTCTGCACACTACTCTTGGAATAGCTGGCTACTTTTTAAAAACTCAGGGTACTTCACATTTGCCAATTGAAATTTGTGCTTACTAAAAACCACTGTCATTGCTAACATATTTATCAACTGAAATTGAATAATTTGGCTCAACATTATGTGAACAAAATTTCCTTGTTTTAGAATTTTTTTAATTACAAATTAAGAATTTAAGTTGTCATCTTTTTTGGAAATAGTTTTATAATAAAAAGTTTACAAAAATGGTAGTTTTGTTATAACCTAATTTCTTAGATGTGCTCTGTAAATGCTAAATAAGTAAAATAATAAAAAAATTAAATCTTATTGAAGAAAAAGAAAACCACATTAATCATTAAGCACTTTTGAATTCTTTTCTTCCCAAAATGACCACATGGAGAAAAAAGAAAGAAAATGCTTTTTCCATGAAAATAAAGCTTAATGGTTTATAAAATTTTATTTGCTTTATAAATTCCTTTAACTCAGGTGTGAGTGAGGCTGCTGTAGAGGACTGGGGAAAAAAGTATAAAAACCTAGGGGCATTCTGTATTCACATTGCCTTGGCATACATTATACTCTTTGTGTTCGACTTTAGTGACTAGAAATCATAATAATACATTAAAAGTAAGGTCAGTGCAAGACAGAAAACTTGGAATTCTGTCAGGCAGACTAATTACTCATGGTTCAAGTGCAATGAACACGAACCACTTCAGATATTTTAAGATAAAGGGGATTTAGTATAGTATAGGTAATAAGGTTCTACAAAAGAAAGGGCAGTAATATAATTCTTTCTCGGACATACAGGATGACTCCCAGAACAATACTGAGGGTCCAGTCCATCAGAGACCTTCTACCTCTCACTGACGATGACTGGTGGAGAGTCAGGACTCTGCCATCAGCACACTGCCTCCCCTTCTTGTTTTCCAACGCTAGCTGTTAAACTCAGAGCCTGCACAGCAAAAAACTGTATCCCTAGCCCTACCCCACTCCCTTTTAATAGTCTTGGGAATGCTGCTTTGGGAAATAACTTTGGGACTATGCTTGCCAGGTAAAAATGATGAAAGAGTTCCCTCCTTTCACTCTTCCTCCTTTTGCAAGAAAATGTAATTGGAAAAGTCTGATTTGCTTCAGAATCTTAACATTAAGGAATCCTGGAATTTAGAAGTTTTACTGCCCATTCTCTGCAGTATAGTAACGCACTCTAGAGGACCTGTGGATTTGTTTCTGAGTGCCAAACTATTTTTCAAATCTCTCTATAGAACAAGCAGCTTGTCCTCTGATGAAAATAATAGATAAATTAATATGCTGTTATGTCTTTAGTTAAAATAGAACATTTATTATGTAGCATTTTGTTGACCAATTTTAAGACTGCTTAGGGTCTCATGGAATTATTAAAACAATGACATACAGGTCTTTAAAAAATGCATCATATAAGTAATGAGTAGTGAATCTAGTGAAGTGTCTTAATTACTATTTAGTTTTTTGATCTTTATTTTAATAAAGGAAGAAAATCTTTGAAATATGTATTAGTTTCCTAGAGCAGTTATAACAAAACTTGAGGCTTAGAGTAACAGAAATTGTTAGTTCTGGAGGCCGAAGTTTGAAATCAAGGTACTGGCAGGGCAATGATCCCCTGAAACTTGTAGGAGCGTTTTCCTTTCCTCTTAACTTCTGGTGGTTTGCTGAGTCTTTGCTTTCCTTGGCCAGTAGCTGAATCACTCATTCTCTTATCGTCACTAGTCACTAGTATACTTGTGTGTGTGTGTGTGTGTGTGTGTGTGTGTGTGTGTGTGCGTGTGTGTGTTTATGTCTGTATCTGGACCAAAATTTCTCTAATAAGAACAGCAGCCTACTCGATTAGGATCTACTAATGAATTAACTTGACTATGTCTGCAAGGACCCTGTCTCTAAATACAAGGTCTTATTCTGAACACTACTGCAAAATATCTGTTTCTCTAGCATAGAATGTTGTAGACAGTGCACTGCATAGGTAGCTCCTCAGCCCAGACTGCGCATGATACCCTGTTCTGAGAGCTTATGCAGGAGAGGAAGCAGGAGATGACCCAATCATGGTGCATGTGTTTGAGAAAGGATAGATGTGCATGAACTGATAACTGTATTATCAGGAAAAATAACTTAAGAGCCAATCATAAATTTATTGGTACTGGAAAGGTAGAAAACTCCTCTCCTGTACTAAAGAGAGAGATGACATCAGCTGTGAGCATGTAGCTTCATTAGTAAAAAGTGCTCACAGTGGGTAGTATGATATGGCTGAAGCCAGTTTCTTTGTTTGTTTGCTCACTTGCTTATTTGTTTATTTGAGGTGCTGGGAATTGAACTCAGGGCCTTGCACATTCAAACCATGTGACTTACTATTTAGCTAGCATGCCAAGCCATGCTCATTTATATTTTTAACAGACTATGTTCATTATCGTCTTGTTAAGGTAATTATTTCATGATACATTTACTTGTTAAAAATTCATATTCTTTGCACCATGGTTGGATGCATTTTTCCCTTCCTCTTTCTTTTTCTGTTCGGTGGTGGTGAAGGAGTTCTAAATTTGAAGAGCAAAAGCCTCATTTGGCCAGAAAATGTAGCACTTATGTGTCTCCACTCAGAGAAACAGGAGAACCTGTGGGATTTGGAGGGTTAGAGTTTGATGAAACAATGATCGTGTATGAGGAAGTTGGATTCTTGCTGCGGATGCTGCTTGCATAGCTCTAGTACAAAAGGAGGGATTTGCTTAGAGAAAAGTCAGCGGTTGAGCCATTCACAATGGGTGTGGGCTCCGATTCATCGGAGGCTGTGTAGGTCAGGCTGATCGTGGGCCTCCAGACACTTCACCAAGACAGGTTTAAAAATACGTCCCTTTAAGTTGATCCTTCCCCAAAGAGGTCTAAACTGCAGAGTTCTTGGTGAAATCTGTCATCCTGACATTATAAGAAATGTATAAAACCTTCCTAAAGATTGCTCTGGGATTAGAGAGGTTCCTCAGGTGCTCTGTGGCCCCGGTGACCAACTCCTCACTCTAACGAGGAGACGGGAAGGAAACCATCATCACCCCAGGTGTGTGTCTTCTCACACTTGCCCTTCTAGACTCAGCCGACCGAGGGCTGATTATAGGAATTATTCTTTATTACTCAAAATTTCTATAGAAAGCACTTTAATCCCTCTGAGCAAAACTATAGCAACAGATTAAATATCCTTCTTGGGTTTTTATTATTATCAACCTTCATTTTCCCCCTTGATTTTAAGAGATTTAGCTCTTGAGATGGAAGACACATTAACAAAAACTCTTTCCAAGATTAATTTTTTTCACGAGTTTTTTTCTCCCTTAGGGCATGGAGATCTCTCCCTGCCCCCACCTGCTACTTCTTGCACCAAATAAAATACTTTAGCTTAGTTTTGGATTGTGTCCTGAAAATTTATTTCAACTTCCTAACAAATTTCAACTTGAAAGTAAGTCCTTTTATTCTTTCTTTTTCCCCCAATACAGTGTCTGGTTCTAGTGTTATTAGCAAGATTATCTTTCCATTGTTATTTTAACCTCAACATTATAAAAATATCTCACTTGATGCTTTACTCTAAGATTAGAGAGTTCAAACTTCTATAAATTTTATAGCAATGTATTTCTCTACAGAAATTTGCTCGCTGTTGAGGGGCATGCCATAGGGAGAGTCAGAACTGCAAAGGCAAAAGTAAAAAAGGAGAAAAACAATTTTCAAGTGTGAGCTTAGAATGTCCTATAAAATTAAATAAGTGGCATTACCTATATCTTCCCTACCTTAAGTAAGACCTCATTTTAGAAAATCCAGACCAGCCAAGAATTGTGAGTCACTATGCCACCATTTAGAAGTCACACAAGATTCTAACACCTTCCTAAAAACATCCTCTAAGCTACCATTATCTCTTCTGCTGCAGTAGAATGCACCAAAATAATTCTTTACAGTATCTTTCCCCTGAAGGTGAATCATAGTCCCAAGAATACTATAGCCCCACTAACTGCCCCTGAAACAAATGTACAGAAAAACATTGTTCAGGTCATTTAATTTTATGGTTGTAGATGAATGCCACGAGAAGAGAACAGATAATTTTAACAGTGATTAGATTTAAAGAGACTTGTCTACCCAAGATTTGAGGACAAACACTTCTTTTCTCTATTCCTCATTTGTTCTTGGTGTTGGAGACTGAACACAGGGCCTCACGATGATAAGCATGTGCCGAACCACACGGCTATATCCCAACTCCTAATTTGCTATTTCTTAAAACTAAGTTTGCTCCATTTACTCCAATGAAATACTGATTAATATACCCACTGTTTTTGTTTCTCATATTTTAAGCTCAGAAATACAAATAAACATATAACAATAATAATGATAAACCAGCAAATAAAGTAGCCTACTATGTTGATTTTCTAAAAGAGGCATTAATGAATCTGCTCGTATATCTTCCAGTGCCTTCTCATTTCAGCAGCACTAGGAAAAGTTCACACCCACCTGGCAGCAGGATGAGTTGGAAATGTCTATTTTAGATGTGTTTTTCTCAGGTATTTCCTCCAAAGTCACCAAGGGAATGTGGCTTCACTTCACTTTGTTTTCAAGGGGCATCCTCAAAGCCAGCTGAGAACTACAACTACCAAACATAAAACTAGAAAGAAGCAGTGCTGTTTGATGGGAGTGACAGGTGGTTCCTTGTGCTGTAGATAGATCCAAAATGGATTAATGTTCAAGCCAGGCCCTTTCACCTCTGCTCTCTCACAAGAATTGACCGAGCAGTGCGTGTGCCTTGTCCCTAGACCTCCTGACTCTTCTACCACCTTAGAGTTGACACCACTTTCTGATCTGAGACAGTGTGTCATTCGGGGTCAATAGTTGTGCCATTCAGTGAAGTCTTGTGATAGATTTCCTCTGTAGTAGGAGGAAGAGATCAGAAAGGGAAAGAAAATGGAGAGAGATTGTGGAGAGCAATGAGGAGAGACTCTTTGACTAAATGGCATCTGTGCCTTTTTTAATTGGTACATTTAGGCCACAGTGACAGTCTTTACTAGGTAAACCCTATCTTTATTATGTGAAGTATATTATGTGCTCATACCTGTAAGTCTCAGGAAAGGAAACTGAACACAGTACTTGTTATAGTCAGGGTTTACAAGGGAATAAATTTAATACAGGACTCAATTTATGGTATCATTTTATAATGTTCACCTAAAGAATCAACTGCAAAAGAGTGCAGAAGTCTGTCTATATACTAGAGACCCAAAGAACCTAGCTGAGTGCCTGGATCCCATGGCAATGTCTTGCATGAGTCAAGCTGAAGACATAGAGCCCATGGCAATGTCCTCCACGAGTCCAGTTGGAGGCCTAAAGCACACGACAATGTCTCATGCAAGTCTGTGTCAAGGATCTGTACTGGGAAGGCCCAAAGGTCGGTGGTGGAAGTCAGAGTCTGCATGAGCGGGATGAAGGATCTGCACCAGCAGGCTGAGGGATCTGTACTGGAACCAGGAAGCAATGCACTAAGGACCAGAACTTCCTCAGCGACAGCAGGACCTGAATTCCTCTGACAATGAGAACAACTAAGTTCCTAACAGGAAAACCAGTGTAACAGGCTTCTTCAGGAGAATCAGCAGCATACCATCTTTCCCTCCAGTTCTGCTTTTATGCTGTTGGCAACAATCCTCAGGTAGGCCTTCCACACCCAGCACCACCCTGATTCGGTTCAGTTGGGTGTTACAAGTTGACCATTAGTTAATCCACTACAGTGATCTTTGCATCCCCCGATTTTTTTTTTTTCTTTTTTTTGCCATTTTCCCTGGCTGTGGTCTCAGCAATGCACCTGATAATCGTATGCTGTGGTCCTCTAGCAGGAGGCATACCTCATTACATGTGAAATCAGGGCTCAGGCCATGAACTCTTTTATGACATCTCCACCGAAGAAACTGCCTCTGAGGTAGCATCACCTAGAATTTCCTTCAAAAACCCTGCTCCCCATTCTCAGCCATGTGGTTGATATTGGATGGACCATTCTTGACTGCAGGACTGGTCACTAACTTGTTGAATCTGATCAATATTTCCCATTTGTTACATATAGAACTTGGGTTGGTGGTGTTTTTAACAAGGGAACCTCAGGCCTTCTGTTGCTTTTCCAGACTCTGACCTCTGCTGCCGGTTACAAATGAAGAAGCATAGAGTCCGGTACTATGAACCAGAGGCCACTAACCCTAGCATAAACATAAAGCAGAAAGCAGAGCAGAGATGGAAAGAAATGGAGTCTTTTTGCTATTTGCCATAGCCCTTGCCACCCTCGGTATTTCAGTTATGTGAGATGGTAGATTCTTTTCATTACTTAAGTCAGTTTGCCTTGAATGTTTCTTATTTTCCTCCAGCAATGAACCCCACAGATCTGCAATGACTTGATTGAAATTCAAAATATTTTGTCATTACTTCTTAGTTGGGGAGTGTGAACTAAACAAGAAAAATACTACCTATAACAAACAATCATTAACAATGGAAATTTGACACTAACAAGATTAATAAAAAAGTAAGATACTACAGTCTTATTTAAAATCAGCCAGATTTCTCCCCTTCTCTGAAAAACAATAGTCTATACCATGGCTGTTTGTTTTAATTTAAGGAGTCCTTGTGAGTAAGTGAACATCCAAGCCCCAAGCTACACTTAATAGCTCATTTACACAAATTACCTAGAACAAAGAAAACACCTCTGACATAATTTGGGGGTCCAAGCATGAAAATGATAGGGTGCTCAGGAAAGCCACAGAGCCCAAATGTCAACAGCCCACTAGTTCTAATAGCATTTGGAGCTGGTAGGGAGGAGTAAACCTCTTTAATTTGTTACAGCCAGTGCTGGTCTCTTTACCCCATTGGTTTTTCTTTTCCCTTCTGAATAGGAAAGCAGAGTTAGCTCTGTCATATTGAGCCAGTCAGTAATGGGCTCTGCCAGGCGTGGAAGAGATAAAAGCCACCACCTGCCTTGCCTCCGCTCCCCCAGCCCATTTCCCGCTCTCCAGTTGTCTGCACAGCTGCCGACAGCCCGTCATTGTTCCACTCCAGAGCTGTCTGGGAGTTCAGCCGTCCCAGCCACAGCAGCACAATTGCAGTCTGAATGCAGCTCCTGTGTAGGTGTCCCAGGCACCTTGGCCATGACCTCTTGGAAGGCTGTATGCCTGCAAATCTGAGCAGGGTCTGAGCAGATGTAGCTTAAGCGTTGTCAAGTTCTGGAGCCTCGGAAGCCTTTGAACAGAACCTCAGAGAGGGGCAGTGTTTGAGCAAGGATAAAAGAGGAAGATGTATCATAATATTCACTGGGCTTGTATTGCTTTCTGGTCTGCCCTGAGAATACTTTTTAACTTACTCTTGGGGTATGTGTTAGCTTTCCCATTGCTGGACACAACACTCAACAATCACACCTTAGAGGAAGGAAGGTGTCAGTCCATGGCTGCCTGACTTCAAGGCAGAGATACCATGACAGAAGGGTGTGACAGAGCAAAACAGCTTAGTTCATGGTGCCTAGGAAGCAGAGCAGGAAAAAAATGCAGAATGAAAGAAATAAGGGACCAAACATAGGCTCCAGGGCCATGTCTCCATGACCCAGCCAGCACATGGAAATGTGCTCCACAAATCTCTGGGGTGGAGCCCAGAGGCGAACTAGTTGAAGCGCCACACTAACTTTCACAGGGTAGTGCCCCCTCTCCGATTGTAAATATGTTGCATGGGCCTGACCAATGAGAGCACTGTGTTCCCTCTTAGCAGCTGTGATTGGGTCCAAGGTTGGCAGATGACTTAAACAAGTAGGATGACGACGATGATGATGATGGTATGTGTGTGCATGTGTGCATGTGCGTGAGCAAGGACATGCACACAAGCACATGTGTGTTTGTGTGTGTAAATTGCTGGGGATCAAATGCAGGTGCTCGAGCAAGCTAGACAAGTACTCCATCCCTGAGCTAAATCCCCAGTCACATATATCTACTTTTGATATATGGAGAAGATCCTCTTTTCTTTCTAGTTTGACAGGAGAATTCATAAAGAGGAATAATAGAAAAGAAGACCAATAAAGCATTTTGGGGGCCAGTGTTTCCTTCTTTACTGTCCATGATGGATACTGTAAGGAGCAAGTCAGAGCTTCCTTTAGGAATAAAGGATTTATTCCCTCAGTTAATTCCAGTTTGAAGCTGATAGATACTTCTCAGCTGTCAGAGGAGTATCTCAAGAGATTACCTCTCTTAGACAGCTTTCTTGACCAAAATCATGCCAGCATTGTGGGGTGGCCCCCACTAATGACTGATAGAAGCCTGAACATAAAGACCTTCCTGCTACCACTCAGGGCACCTCTGGTAGTTGAATTTATCTTCAGAGTGACTTATAGCAGCCAATGAAACTTTCCTTGGGACTGCAGGAAAATTTCTTCCTCCTTTCCCTTCTGCAGAGCATAAATCCCAACAGCCCCCTCAAAGCTCTTACATGCTGATCTATTTTTGCAGGGACCAATCTGGAACATCAAGTTAACAAGCTTGTACTTTTTCCTAGAGGTGGGACTAAGTGAAATGGAGAAAGATCACTCTGAGTGAAATGATGATAATAAACTGAAGCATGACTTAAGCAAATTACACAGATCATCACATTTCTCTTGATTGTAGCTGAGAACCCAGGAACTAATGAAACTGTTGGCCACTTCCCTCTCCTTTAAGGCCACAGTAGGACTTTCAGTTTCACTATTCGAAAAATAGACCATTGTTTGGGCTTCACGCACACACACTCTAAGCATCTAGGTAACGTAAAATACCTTTTAATGAGACTTAAAATTAAAACTAAGATCTAAGTTTGTTACTCCTTCCATGGTTGTCTAATATAAGTGATCATTTAAAGAAAATTTATTATTGTAGTTACCGTTATAATGGCATAACTGTTACCAAGTTTAAAATTAAAATGCTATCACAAATGGTATTTTCCATCCCATTTCAAATATACAGCATGGTAAAAATTCTCAGGAAATTAAAATATTGCCTTTAAAAGCCCTTCTTTTATAAGGATAAAAAGGAAATTGCAGTACACTGGCAATGTCCAACTATCAAGGTTTTTATAGTTTATAAAATATTTGCCAGCACTTTCCCATGTGAAATCCATTATACACAATGATTAAAAACAAACATCATGGACACTGTAGGTTGAGATGATGGTAATAATTGGAAGCCAGACTCAATGATCACCAGGTCTCAGAGTTAACGATGGGTTGAAAGAACGCCCTTAGTCGTGGCGGTAGCCTTGTATTATTCCAGTGGTCTGCATGCCCTTTTTTTTACTGCCTCACTAAAAGAATAATTAAACTCAAAACAGGCAATACTCAAATTAAATAACTGTGTGGATGTATGTGCGCAATGTATATTCATAAATTCCGTGTTGTTTCAAAAGATCAATTTTGTAAATCACTACAATGTACAGTGCATCAAAATCTAAGTTATCTTCGTAGATATAATCCATTATAGATTTACTCATCCAAAAGACTAATGCTATCATAAAACTTAATTTTGTATATTTTATCAAATATATGAAGTTTATATGGTGTGTAAACTTATTTGATGAAACTGCATTATACATAAATCCAGTTTCATTGTGTTCTATTGATAATGGCCTTGTGTATTTTCTGTCACTTCAAAAGGAAAACCAACACCTATTTCTTTGTAAGTTGTATTACCTAGCATCACATGGCCTGCTGAAGTACTCCATAACTGTTTTCTTAGAAGAAATAAAGATATCTCCAAAATCTCAGTCAGGGTTAAGCACTAATGATTTTAGAAGTATAAATACTATAAACAGAAATAGTGCATGAATTTTTAATTATGAAAATTTTTATATTAATTTAGTATTTGAGTACTTAATATCATTTTAATTTGTTTTTGTTTCATCTAACATTTGACTTCTTCAGAGAGAACTGCGTATTTAAAAAAATTTTAATTGTAATTTCATTATTCAAGTCACATACTTATAAATATAAAAGAAACTTACTTTCAAATTATAGTTTCATAAGTTTTTATATTTTATGCTTCTAAAGTTATCAGTGCTTAAAACTACACTAAGATTTTTGAATGTCCTAGAAGTATGTTGTCTTTATTTTCTTATTTTCTAACTTTTATTGTTAATGTTGTCCTGATAGTACCCACAACACATGATTTTTCCAACAACTAAAATCATGTATAATGTGATTTTCTTGGCAGTTCACATCATCCATTGTAATTGTGAATTTCTGTGTATTTAATGATGACTTTATTTCCTTATTACTTGGAAGAAGCTTTGGGGTTAACATGACCAAAGGGGATCTAACATAATTGATAAGTTTCAGCTATCTTGAAGTGTTTTTTTTTTTTTTTTTTTTTTTTTTTTTTTTTTTTTTTTTTTTTTTTTTTTTTTTTTTTGCCACTTGGGTACTGGGGATTGAACCCACAGCCTCCAGCTTCCTAGACAGGCAGTCTATCACCAATCCCTCAAGATATCTTTAAGATTTTAAACAAAGTTCAGCAACTAACATTGATGAAGAAAGCAGCTCTCATTAGACCTGCTGTATTCCATTGATCAATTTATACTGATACATTTTTGCCTAGAAGTATGGCAGGCAGGGAAACACAATGCTTATAGGGAAACATGCACATTAGCAGGAAGCCAGTTATTTGAGCATATAACTCTTCTCTTGGGTATCCTTGAATAGACTTACTTGGAGCTAATGGGAGCCAAGATCATAAACTAGACATAAAAAGCTCTAAGTACAAGGTTTAGAACACAGAAGCTGCTTGGAATCATACTCTACTTGGCAAAAACAAACCCTGACTCAGCCTTTACAATTTTTGTCTCTAAGCACATTGAATTCTCTACCTTGTCCAAAGTGTGGGTCTTTCTGGAAAAACCTCAGAACTGAAGTCTTTCTTTATTATGGCAAGCAGTAAACGTTACAAGTAGTTTTTTCTAGAGAACAAGAACACTTCACTTCCTGGGTGTTAATGAAGATCTTTCTTTACTGAATACTTCCTGAGAATGTAGAGTATTTCAGCAGTCATAAGAAAAAATGATGAAAATTAAACCTTGTGTTATTGAGTCCTAAAAGTTAGAAATCTGATATTGATCTGAATCTTGCTAACTTTCGTTTGCAAATGAACATTCATGGAATAGTCATTTACTGATTGCTTTTTAAAAATTTTTGGACCTGAAGCTAGTTGCCATGTATCCATCTTTGTATTATGATTGTAAGGGGAATAAAGGGGCCCAGGAGCTTAACTGGCACTAGAGTTTGGATGTCATTTGTCTCCCAGAAAGTTCATGTGCTGGAAGCATCCTCAGTGTGATGATGTTGTGGTGCAGGACCTGTTGAGAGGTGGGGACTAACTGGGCTTGGTGGCTTGCATCTGAACTCCAAGATACTTGGGAGGACAAAACAAGAGAATCACTTGAACTCTGGAATTCAAAGTCAGTCTGAGCAGCATAGCAAAACCCTGTCTCAAAAACAATAAATAAATAAGACATGAGACAGAGTGAAAGTGACCCACTGTGGGGTGTTGCACTTGGAAGTATGAAGTATTTATTCTCAAGTGTTTTGTTATAGTAACAGAAAGCAGACTAATATAGCTGTTGGTTGAACCCTGTAGCAGTTGCAAGTAGGTAGAAGAATGGGGTGGAGGGCAGCATGGTGGTCACTTTTCTGTCATTACTTTTTGTAATTCTTTCTAGGATTTTTCTTTTTGCTGGGGAGGAGTGTACTAGGGTTCAAATCCCAGGTCTTACATATGCTAGGCAAGTGCTTTATCACCAAACTGTATTCCCCAGCCCAGAGCTCATCTTGCCTGCTGAAAGCATCTTAGACCTTAGACTATTAACTTTCCTTTTCTTTTCTGAGCTGCTTCAATCCACTCCTTGCTGGGTTTGCTTTTCTTGAAGTCAGGGAGCACAATGGGGACTGTCATTCCAGTCTCCTTTTCTCTTTCTCTTTCTCTTTCTCTTTCTCTTTCTCTTTCTCTTTCTCTTTCTCTTTCTCTTTCTCTTTCTCTTTCTCTTTCTCTCTCTCTCTGTCTCTGTCTGTGTCTCTGTCTCTTTCTCTCTCTTTCTCACTCTGTCTCTCTCTGTCTCTGTCTCTCTGTCTGTATCTCTATCTCTCTCTCTCACTGTCTATCTTTCTCTCTCCCTCTCCTTATATTGCCACAGAGAGAAAATACCTGGCACCCAAAGTTAAAGGAGGTTAGGTTTATTTGGCTCACAGTTTGTAGAGGTTTCAGTCCATAATTGGCTGGCTCCAAGGCAGGGTGGCATGGTGGACAGGCAATGCACAAGAGAAGAGAAATGGTTCATGGTGGGCAGAAGGTAGTAAACCAAACAAGGAATAACCCTAAACCGTATCTTTCTGATCCTTATATGTTGTGTCTATACTACTTTGGATGGGTAGCACTCATACCCTTAATCCTAGTGCCCTTGAGCCTAGCATTGCACCATGAATCAGTGAATCCCAGGATCATGCACTCTAGATCCAAGCATCTCTGAAAAAGCCCCAACTATGACCAAACAAGGCTTTGGGGGAGCATTTAAACATGAGCCATAACTTTTTTCTTTTCTTTTCTTTTCTTTTCTTTTCTTTTCTTTTCTTTTCTTTTCTTTTCTTTTCTATTCTTTTCTCTTTTCTTGTCTTTTTCTTGCCTATTCTTCTTTCTTTTTTTTCTTTCTTTTGGAAAATATTTATTTCACTTTATAACCTAGGCTAACCTTGAAATTGGTACATAGCTCAGGCTTATATTCATGATCCTCCTGCCTTGGCCTCCTGAGTACTGGGATTACAGGTGTGAACCACCATGCCTCCCTGAGTTCTTCTCCTCTCTCTCTAAACAAATACAAAGGATGTGCACCACATATGCACACACACAGATGCTTCTCACTGAAAAACCTAGGGAAGGAGGGAGAAAATGAATACTTAAATTCTACTAGGGGCTAAGGCATTATATTGACACATAGTTATGAGCCTTTATTAGGCATGATAAGAACACTCCATCACTTAATATTCCTTTTTACAGAATATAAAACAAAACAAAAACTCCTGAATTACAAAGAAGATAAACAAATTTCACTGGCACTTCTGTTGGTAGGTAGCAGATCGGTCTACCTGGAAAATCCTTTTCCCCTACACCAAGAGGGGAAACAAGGAGACACTGACAAGCAAAAATAAATAAGAATCTCCATGATTGCAAAAGCCACGAAAAATTCAGTGGTCCCACTTAAGACCTGATTCCAGAATATTTCTTGATTAGCATACAAATTTCCTTCTTTAATGCCTAAGAAGATGTATTGAAAGAAGACAAATAAAATGAAAACAGAAAAACAAAACCTAAATAAAGGCCATTTGAATGTTCTAGCATAGTACTGAGATTTTCTGAAAAGATCCAGAGGATAAACACTTTAGATTTTGTTGGCCAGGGGAAAAAATTGAGGCTGTTATGTAGGTACATATATGGCAAAAGAGAAACCAAATTTTCGTGAAACGTTTATTGATAAAATTAAAAAAAAAACTTGAATATAATATTTTAAAACCTAAGAAGAGTGTGCATTCTGCTGATAGGGAGCATGGGATTAGTTTTGGCAAGTAACATTCTGTTTAATTGTACATCAGAACAAGCATTCCACAGTATCAAATTAATTCCAAATGTTCATCAGTTAAAAAAAAAAAGAAAGCATTCTTTGCTTTTGGGTCATACAGAAACGTAGGCTAGACTTGACCTGTAAGTTTTGGTTTGCCAACCCCTGCTTCACAGTCTCGTGGATATTTACATTCCATGGAATCCAGAAGAAACTCTCTATTGTGTTCTCTCAGTTTCCCAGCTTTTCACCTGAAAGGTCACCTTCAGTTCCTTTATCATGGGTCTTAAATAAAACCTAAACCAAGGGAATATTCACCGTACTTCTAAGCAAAATAAGCCAATGTGAAAAGACTTGCATTGTATAATTCCAACTGCATTACCTTCTAGAAAGGGAACAGCTCTAGAAATAGTATAGAGTTTAGGGCTTTCCAAGGGTTGGACAGGGGCGAGGATGGACAGGGAGCACAGGGCTTTTGCAGGGCAGTGAACGACTCTCCATGGTAATGGGATGGTGAAACGCAATATTACGCATCTGCAGGACACACAGAGTTGTATATACAAAGAGTGAATTGTATTGTTAATTGTGAACTTTAGTTATTAATAACATATCAATTTTTATTTATTATAACACAAGTACCGATGCAAAATATTAATAATATACTGAGGAACAGAGGGAATTATGCCTTTTCTGTTCAACTTTTCTGTTACCAATAAGCAATTTTAAAATAATAAAATCTATTAATTTAAAAGACTTTTATATGCTCATAAATCTGTTACTGTTCATGCAAACAAGGAAAGTTGTCAAGAATAACTATTGCATTTTATGATTCATCCTAAATAATTCCAGTAGTTTTTTGTGTTATTTTATTTATCACTAAATAATTACCTTGAGTATAAAAAATCTTAGCAATTATGAAACCATTATTAAGTATATGTTGTTATATACAACATTGATTTCACTTCTGTGTTACATAAACACGACAAATATTTTAGCTAATCAATCTATAATTGCAGGGTTCCTACCAATGTAGACAACTGCACATTAAATATCAATTCACAGCTTAAAGTACTTAGGATCTAACAGCTGAAAAGTTTTACTTCTAGACTTTTTCTGTTCATTGTTCCCAGTAATTTTTAAATATTTTTACTGATGTTCGATCATGATCTTCTATCATTAAAGTTGGACAGGATGCATTTTATGGAAATTTACTTGAAAAAGACTATTTGAAGTAGAATAGTCTATAAAATTTTTGAATATGACTTAAAAATTCTGTATTCATGTGACAACCTCATTCATCTTTAATCTCTGAATTCAACAGCCACAATAGGATTTTCGAGCAGTTCTGCAGACAATGTGATATCTTCTAAAAGGACAAGATAACCTGGGTCTCTTTAATGACAAAAAAACAGCAATTAACTGGTTGGTTTTATCAGGACTTTGGAGGATGTATATTGACTAGGTGCTCCAGGCCCACCTTCAGTACCTCAGGTCCATCAATTTCTAGAAAGTATCACAGTGTTAAGTATACAGTTTTGCAAGGAAAAGCCCAGGACTGGATTCCCAAATGACACTAAAATCTGTAATTGGAAATCTAAGCTCATTCAAATACTTCTGAGTCCTAAATGGGCGTTTATATCCCGGGAAAGGGAATAAGAAGAAAATTGTAATGTATTATTAGACCTATCTGTAAATTTGAATTAGTTTAGCTTATTCAATTATATACATAATTTTAAAATCATCTGTAGGGTTTCAAGTTGTGGTAACAAATATTTTTTGTTTTTCTTTTGTTTGTCTTTTTTTTTCAATTTTTTTTACTGGTACATTATAGATACACACAGTGATAGCATTCATCATAGGGAATTTGTACCTGTATATATATATATATATATATATCTTGCTTCTTCTTTTTTTCCCATTCCCCTTCTCACCTTTCAACCCTCTTCCTCTTCTTATTTACCAAAGGTTTGTTTCCATTTTATTCTTTCTATTCTTTTTGTACTTGTCCCTTCCTTCCCCTTACCCACTCCCTCCCTTGTTCCTCTTCTCATTTGAACATTTTCTTACCCATTTCCCAATATCTATTACACATTTTGGTACTTATTTATGCTTTTGGTTTCTCATACCAGAAAAACAACGTGGTATTTTAACATGTGTGTCTGATTCATTTCTCATAAGAGTATGGTTTCCAGGTGCATTCGTTTAGCTGGAAATGTCACAAGCTTATCATTCTTTATGGCAGAGTAGTATCTGTTGTAAAAAAAAAAGTATCTTCTTTATCCATGCATTGACTGATGGGCATTTGTTCTGTTTCCAAGTGTGATTTAGCTATTACCAGCTGTGCCACTATAAACATGGCTCTCTCTCTCTCTCTTGCTCGCTCTATCTCTCTCTTTCTCTCTCTCTCTCTCTCTCTCGCTCACTCTATCTCTCTCTTTCTCTCTCTCTCTCTCTCTCTCTCTATATATATATATATATATGTATATATATATATTTATCTGTGATATGATGCTTTTAAATCTTTTAGGAAGATACCAAAAAGGGGAGTATCTGGGTCGAATGGGACCTCTAGTTTTATTTTATTGAGGAATCTCCACATTGATTTCCACAGTGGTTGCACCAGTCTACACTCCCACCAATGGTGCAGCATGGTTCCTTTTCCCCCAGAGCCTCACCAGCATTTGTTACTGTTTGATTTCTTGATGATCATCATTCTTACTGGAGTGAGATGGAGTCTTAGCATTGTTTTAATTTGCATCTACTGAGCGACCACTGATGCTGAACATTCTTTTTTCATATATTTATTTGCCATTCCTACTTCATCTGAGAAGTGTCTGTTCACTTCAGATGCCCATTTTGGATTGGGTCTTTAAATTTGAAGTGCTTGATTTTTTTTTTTTTTTTTTTTTTTTTTTTTTTTTTTTTTTTTTTTTTTTTTTTTTTTTTTT
>RJWM01014219.1:0-24815 GCA_004363535.1 Dasyprocta punctata | reverse complement strand
TTTTTAATGAGATGAGATCCCCGTTGTTGATTCTTTGTAGTATTTCCCATGCAATTTGAGTTTGTTCATAAGGTCTTTGCCTACACCAATGTCTTCAAGAGTTCTGCCTTTTCAGTCTTCCAGCAGATTTAATGTTTCTGTTTTAATATTTAGATCTTTGATCCATTTCCATTTTAGTTTAATGCACGATGAAAGATACGGGTCTAGTTTTAATCTTCAGCATGTGGAAAACCAGTTTCTCCAGCACCATAGATTAAAGAGGCTTTTTTCCAGTGAAGATGTTTTGCTCCTTTGTTGAAGATAAGGTGGCTCAATATATTTGGAGTTGCTTCTCCATCTTCTAATCTGATCCATTTATCCTTGGATCTGTTTTGTTTGTTTTTCTTTTTTTTTCTTTTTCTTTTTGGTCAATGATATATTTTTTTTATCATAGTAGCTTTGAATGATAATTTCAAGTCAGGGATTGTGATGCTCCCTGCCTTGCCTTTGTTGTCCAGAATTACTTTTTCTATTCTAGATTTCTTCTGGTTCCACATGAATTTTTGAGTTTTTTTTTCTAATTCTGTGAGATAGGGTATTGGTATTTTGATTGGAATTGCATTAAGTCTGTATAAAAATTTTGGAAATATGGCCATTTTCACTATATTGGTTCTTCCTACCCAAGAGCAAAGGATATATTTCCATTTGATGATATCCTCTTTGATCTCCTTTTCCAGAGTCCTGTAGCTTTCAATGTAAAGGTCTTATACTTCCTTAATTTGAAAGACGTTGTTTCTCTAATTGATTTCTCAGTGAGTTTGTTATTTTTGTTCAGGAACGTTATTGATTTTTAAGTATTAACTTTGTATCCAGATATGCCAATGAATTTGGTTATTAAATCTAGAAACCTTTTGGTGTACTCATCTACTGTATATAGAGGATCACATCATCAACAAATACACAGATAATGATAATTTAAATTTTTTCTTTTCTATTCCTATTCCTTTTATTTGTTTCTTTTGTATAATTGTTCTGGCTGTTTCCAGAACTATGATGAATAAGAGTGGAGACAGTGGACATCCTTGTCTTGGTCCTGGTTTTAAAATGAAAGTTTTCAGCTTTTGTCCATTTAGTATGATGTTGGCTGTTGATTTGTCATAGATGGGTTTTATTGGCTTGAGATAAAAAACATCTATTCCAATTTTTTACAGAATTTTTATCATGAATGGGTGTTGGACTTTGTCAAACACTTTTTCTGCATCTATTGAGATAATCATATGTTTTTTGTCCTTGGCTTTACTACTATGGTGTATTATGTTTATTAATTTGCATAGGTTGAACAATTCCTGCATCCCTGGGATGAGTCCAACTTGGTCATGGTGTATCATCTTCTTGATGATTTGCTGCATTGCTTGCCAGTATTTTATTAAGGATTTTTGCATCTGTGTTCACTGGGGAGGTTGGCCTGTAGTTCCATTTTGTTTGAATCCCTCTCTGGTTTTAGTATCAGGGTAATGCTTGCTTCCAGGAATGAATTTGGGAGTACTGCTTCCTTTTCAATTTCATTAAGGAGTTTCAGAAGCAGCAGCATTAGTTCTTCTCTAAATTTCTTGTAGAATTCAAATAGCATCTGTCAGGGCCTGGGCTTTCCTTGTTTGCAGGATTTTAATTACATCTTCAATTTCATTGACTGATACTGGTTTGTTTAGAATTTTTCTATCTTCTTGATTCAGCTTTAGTAATTTGTGTGTATCTAGGAATCTGTCCATCTCTTCTGTGTTTTCCATCTTATTAGAATATAGGTTCTTGAAGTAGGTATTAATGATTTTATAGATTTCTGCTGGATCTGTTGTGATTTCACCCTTTAATTCCCACTGAGAAAAAGATTTGCAAAATGTATTATTTTAGCATAGCTCCAGAAACAGGATACACACATACATTTTTAATAAATTTATATGAATTTTCTCCTGAAATACGAACTATCCAGAGAAAATAACTTTTACCATTATGCATGTGTTTATGAAGTTCTTGGGTTTCTTTTGCCATTGATTTCCAATTTCATTGCACGTCTGATAATATGCATGGAATAATTTAAATTCCTTTGCATTTACCTAAGCATGTTCTATGAGCTGAGAAGAATGTGTATTCTGATGCTGTAGGGTGAAAAATTCTGTAGATATCTACTAAATTTATGTATTCAAAAGTTTGGTTTAGTTCTGATTTTTTGTTGTTGTTGCTGTTGTTGTCGTTGTTTGTCTAGTCAACCTATTTGTGAAAGTGGGGTATTGAGGTACTGCATTAAGATTATATTAATGCTTATTTGATTTTTTATGTCTGATAATATTTGTCTTATATAGTTGGATACACTGGTATTTGGTGCATATACACCATATGTAATTGTTATCTCTTCCTCTTAAATTATTCCCTTCACAAGGATGTAGTGACCTTTGTCTGTCTTAATCAGTCTTGACTTAAAATCCACTTTGTCTGCAAATAGAATGACTACCCCTGCTTTTTTCTAGGTTCTTGTCACATGGAGTATTGCTTTCCATCCTTTGACATTCAGTCTATAAATTTCTTTTTGATTTAAATGTGTTTCTTCTATACAGTATATTGTTGGATCTTGCTTCTTGATCCATTCTGCCAATCTGTTTATTTTGATTGGTGAATTAAGATGATTAGCATTTATGGTTATAACTGATATGTACTGACTTATCCTTCTAGCGTTGTTTTCCTGTTGTTGGTTTCATTTTTTTGTTTCATTGCTCGCCTTGCCTGGTAGATTCATTCTGTTGGGTTTCATGGGTAGTCCTTGTTATCTCTTTCTAGAATGTCCTTCAGAACATTTTGGAGTGCTGGTTTGGTAGTCATAAATTTCCTCAGATGTTATTTTTCATGGAAGCATTTTATTTCTTCATCAATTTTGAAAGATAGTTTGTGGGGTATTTTAATCTGGGGTAGAGGTTGTTTTTCTTTAGGACTTCAAATGTTTCACTCTGAGCTCTCTTTGACTTGAGGGTTTGTCTTGAGATGTCTGCTCCAATTCTGATAGGTTTTTCTTTATATGTTTTTTTTTTTTTTCTCTAACAACTTTTGATATTTTGTTCTTGTGCTTAATTTCTGGAACCTTGACTATTATATGCCTTGGTGTAGATTTATTGTAGTAACAAATATTTTGAACACCATAAATGAACACAGTTTTAAAGACATATGTGGGAAACCTCTTATGATAGTGTATATTAAATTTTTTATTATATTTCAAAAACAGAACTTTAATGTTCAAAAACTAATTTTTTTCTAAATGAACGATAAACATTTAACTTTTTAATATAATTTTATACTTATACTTTGCTTTGTATAAATTGTAGTCAACCAAAAACCAAAAATTTTTTCTATTCTGGTATTTGACCCAAAAATTAGATTGTTGAACTATTTTTAATGGAATGAATGCTGTAGGTATTTTGCTGAAAAACTGTTTCATTCAGTAAGAGATTGGTTTTCATTCAAGGAAAAGTAGTGCTTGTCTAAAAGAGAATTTGTAGGGAGTTCTTATTTCCCCCCACAAGGATAGTGTGCAGATTTGAATTACTACTGTTTAGCAAAAGATTATTTCTCATCATTACTTAAACAGAAAACACTCAGAATATTATACCTTGAATTTTCAGGGGTGGCATTTCCCCAGTGTTGGGCTATTTTGTTTACACACTTGGGACTTTCAGGAAAAAAATATAACTACATAAAGTGAAGAGTATTTTTTAAAATTTTAACAATGAAAAATTCTCCATATTATTCTCTCTTAGACAGTTTGAGTATTAATTGTTTCTCACCATACAGATCTGGAACTAGGGCCTTATGCATGCTCGGCAGTTGCTCTACCATTTAGCTACCTTCTTAGTCCTTTATTCATTTTGAGACAGGCACTTGCTAATTTGCTCTGGCTGGTGAACTTGCAGTCTTCTTTCCTCATTCTCCAGAGTTGAGGTTATAGGCATGTATCTCTACACTTAGCTTGAGTATTAAATTCTGCAATTTTTATTGAGTACCAGTTTTAAATTTTTTTCATCATTAAAGAAGGAGATGTAGGGGCTATAAGGTAATGTGCATGTAAATTCTAAGAGATACCTATTATTCTTACAAGATGAGGAAATTGAGATACATATGTGTAAACATATGCAAGCATAGGGTATGTTTGAAAATATATGCATGTGTGTGTAGCATAATGGTAAAAGTTATTTTCTCTGGATAGTTGGTATTTCAGAAGAAAATTCATATAAATTTATTAAAAATATGTATGTGTATCCTGTTTCTGGAGCTATGTTAAAATAATACATTTTGCAAATCCTTTTCTCAGTGGGAATGAACTTCAGGTAATGACGAGGCTTCTTTTGTATTGTGCACACTGTCTAAATTAGAAGCAGGTGACTGACCTTATGGCATGATTTGGCAAGTAGAAATAACCTTTGGTCAGATTCTGAAAAGGAATAGAGTTATTTCCCTAAGAGCTGAAGTGTGGTAGGGTGGTGCAGAACATAATCAGGGACACAGTCTGAATAGAAAAATGTGACTGCATACAATTCCCATTGTCTGTCTAGACCAGGCAGCCGTATGTGGTGCACTTACTGTTGAACCTTACATAGAAACCTTACAGATAAAACTATGTTAATTGTATCTTCATGTACATATGTTGGTATGAGGATGTATGTTTGGTATTAATGGCAGGATGAATGGGCAATTTCAAAGCTTATACCCCCAGCTGTCATGAGGACCAGTTCAGTAACATAAATGAGTGATTATCAAATATCTCTTGTGCATCTCTTTCATTCTTCTTGGGCCAGGACCCATGCACCCATGACCCAGGTTGGACAAATTGAGTGATGTGGAATTAATGCCTGTGGATGACCTTTGGTCACTGGGGTCATGGTTTGTTGGGTCAATGTTTCTCCCTTCCATCCCCTGGTTGGACAGTTCCAAGGCACATTGCAGAAGGTTCTTTGAAGGCCCCTGAGGTACAGAGTACCAGTCACCCATTGCCATGGCCAGTTCTAGACTCATCTTTGAACTGATTCTCCCTCCTCCCTGTGTCACTATTGAGCCCCTGTAGGAATGAATAATTCTTTGGCTTGGGGTGGGTGGTCTTGGAACAGGCCTGTGCATTTTAAGATGTTTAGCCCCGTCCCTGGCCACTAACCACTATATGCTATTTGTACCTCACAACCAAAATTGTGTCCAGGTATTGCTAGATGTCTTCCATCCAGGGAGCAGGCAAAAACTATCCCCAGTCCAACCCACTAAGAGTCACTGGGCATACAGTAATGCATCGATAAGAAGAAGAAAGAGAAACTTTGAATCACTGAGATAGAATCTGTGGTGTAACTGTCATGGTATTGTTCCACAGTTGTAAGGAATTAAATCTCACAAGAAAAGGATGCAGCCAAAATACTAGTACTAGTTGACAGAGGATTTATAAATCCAGAGTTTAATTGGGCTACACTAGTATTTTACAATCACTCTTGCCAGGGTGGAGTGATTAACTGATGCTCTGAAAACATAAGCTTCCTTGGTTTCTTGTATACACATTAGCATATTAAAGGTTTTAAATAACCATTGGTAAATAAACACATTGTTTAAAATTAAATAAGGTTCTTTAAGGCGACAAGAGCCTTTTCTAAAACCCATTCAACCCCTTTTACTTATTCATCAGTTTGGAAAGCCCAGGAATAACATATATACCATTCCCTCAAGATGAAAGACGTCTAGCTGTTCTTTTATCACGTACCCTCACTGCAATTTGAAATATTTACACTAGCATTATGTTACCAATGAAACCAGATTTAATTGAGGACAAATAGAAATTTACTTGAGAATAATTTTGTGTTTGTAAATGACATAATTATTTACTGCTTTCACCTATTCAATGGCCATGATTAGACTTACGGACATATTGAACTCTTCTGACTCTCTTCATCTGTGGCTCATTTGCTTCCATTCATATATGCTTCTGAGTATCTATTTATTTATGTATTTTTATCATTATTTTAAAATATACTCAGGGAGCTCTGCCAATTGCTGCAGGAGCTTTGGAGGTATGAATAAAAGAAAATGATCTAGCACAACTGCATGAGTCCTGACCAATATGTAGAAGATGCCAGTATGAGTTCAGAGCCAGGTTCATCGGCTCGCTGGGTCTGGAGACAACCAGGCCTACAGAGCGGCTGATCTCTAAGAGAAAAATGGGCTCGGAGTGCAGCCCAGAAAGCCAGTTCTCTTACCAGCTCATCTTTACATGATAATAGCTAAACTTAATTAAAAATCACTGGTATTTTCTTTATTTGTTTCCTCGGCAGAAAGCTCAAATACCAGACTGTCTGGTTCAGAATCGAACACCTGGCAACCTTAATTATTTGGTTTGCACAGTGATTTATACTGTTTGGTGGGTTCATAAAATGTGGGAATAAAGGGGGAAAGGGTAGAGTGAGCCAAAAAAGATTCAGGAGAAAAAGACTTTTCTTTCATTTTTATACTTTAATTGGGTTAAAACATGTTTCTCAGGAAGAAGAAATGTTTTCACCCATTATCCCACTTTGTTATAAGCCTACTCATCTCTCTTTTTCTTGTGCATTTATAATTCTTGTCACAAATGATGATTTTTGTGGCTTTAACTCTGTTTTCTTACTGACCCTGGTTCCTTTTGGATTTGATTTTGGTGTTCCTGGTATAAGGCTGTCCAAATTTCAGAAAACAACCCCTGCATGCATGTGTGTGTTCAGGCACTAGGATAAAGTGAATGTGGGATTGGTGGACAGCAGTTGTTTGAATATCACAACTTTGCTGTGTCTTGGCTGTGTGGTCAACACACTTGACCTCTTTTTTTTGCCTTCATTTAGTCAGACATAAAATAGGAGTGATGATAATAATGTCTGTTTTAAGTCATTTTGTTGTGAGGGTAAATAGACCCACCCCTCATATTTGTGGGTTATTGGGCAAAAGTACAAGTGTGGGCCTGCATATTCCAAATTACAAATCACCCTAACATACTGAAACTGTCTGTCTGCCTACTTAGAGATATCACTGAAATCTGTTGATCTGTGTTTAAATGCAGACTTTTTAGGCTCCTTAGAATTCCATATTGGAATCTGGTGGCTTGGGGAGAAATGGAGTTTAGCTCTAGGCCCAACCTCTCTTTTTAAGTCCAGCTTTTTTTCACAGTATGAGGTTCTCTGTCCATACATGAACACCCAATGCAGATACTCAAGAGACACAGAAAGCAAATGACAAGCTAAGACCACTTTTCAGACCTATGAATAAGTAAGTAAGTTATGGGCTGTCCTTGCAGAAAGACTAGTGGGAGATGCCTGAGAAGGCCCTAGAATAGCTTCAGATCCATTTTGACAAGGAATTTTGGGACCTGAAAACTCAGCAGACATGTTCCCATGATCTGAGGTACGCCTCACTGAGGAGGAATAATGTAGTTGGGAGAGGGTGGGGCCGAGACTTCTAAATGCAAAGCCCCGGGTGATAGAAATCTTCTTGCCTGGAAGGCAAGGAACAGTGATACTTGGACTAAACTGCAAAATTAACATTTAACAAAACTCAAGCAAAGTTTCTTAAACAACATATAGCCTATTACAAGTGCTTGATAAATATTATTTTTATTATTAAGATCCTTTTAGAGCTTTCAATGTTACAAACAGCCTGTTGCAGCACATTCCTTAGGTTCACCACCATTGACCTATGAGTTTTTGTGCGTGTGTGTGTGTGTGTGTTTTTAGTTCCCTGAAGTGACAGGTTCTTTCCAGCCTCCACGTATGTGGCACGTTGTCTTATACTAGAATGTCCACTTTCACCAGTTATCTGGTGGCTAAGCACATTTCCATCCTTCGTGTCTTGCTTTGACTATGGCTTTCTCTATGAGACGTTTCCCAGACCTCCTCAGGGAGGTCTGGCTTCCCTTTATGTGTCACCTAACAAACTATACATCCTTGTCCAGCAGTTTGCCCACACTGTTGGATCAGAAGCCTATTAATCAGAGCGACTGACCCTGAAGTAGTGATAATTTTCTGTTCATTCTATGTATACCCAGTGCTTAGCAGTGACATCTCGTAGGTCAGTGGTAGTGAATCTAAGGCACACGTGGGGGTGCAGTTCAGTAGAAGAGCACTTGCCTAGCATATGAACAGTTCTGGGCCCCATCCCCAGCCCTGCAAGAAAAAAGAAATCACTTTGGGCACAGGTAGGACACATAGCTGGATGGCAACTGGTGAGGATGGGAAAATGAGCAAGAAATGGCTAAACTCGTTTCACTGGGGAGCTTGTGCATGACTGAGGTCACTGAAACAGAGACTTCAGTTGTGGAAGAAGTGGTCGCTGAGGGGACAGGACTAGGACTCTAGCTGGACAACACTGGCCCAATGACTCACAGGGCAGAAAGAGCAAGTGCACACAAAGCCGTGGGGGAGAGGAGGAAACGTATTGCAAGGGGCCAGGGAGACGTGAGTGCTAGACTTCCAGAGCACTCGTTTCTAGGAGATCTCCAACCTACCTTCCAGGCCTCACTCCATGCCACTCTATTTGGTCACCCGTTATATACCTGCAGGACCTACATGCAGCTTCCCACATTCTGATGCAGGAATCTCTTTCTAAACTCACTCAGATTCTGCAGGTCCTTTGCTGGCCCCATGCTGTCCTTTCCTGCGGTAAGCTTCAGCTGCTGTGTTTCCTCAGTGTCTTGCCTCTGGCTGGGGCATGACTCACAGTGTGGGAAGGAAGGAAGACCGAAGAGTCCACTGTCCTGTGACAAGGCCTCTTGTTTTTTAACCTGTTACATGCTCTATCCATTTTATCTACTTGTGACCCAGCTATTTGCTTTGTCTCTTCATCAACTTTGGTGACCTGGGAAATGGGTTCTAGTTTGTAAATTGGAACAAGGAGGTCATCACATATAGTGAAAGTGACAGTGGTTTATGCTTCTGATAAAATAAGTTAAGCTAAGCCTGTTTACCGTACCTCTTTAACTGTGAAATCTGTAGCTTCAGCATCATCATTCATCATTTTTGTCTTCTAAGACACTAATGGAAATTAAAATAAACACACTTGCCCACATTAAGAAGAGAAAAGATCCTCTATAGTGACAAGTTTCACACAAATTGCAATAGGAATAAAGTATCCCGTGTGTTTTTAAACAGGTCATCCATTAATGGCTCTGCAGACACGAGGGAGTATTGTAGCTAAAAGGTGGGTAGGTTGTTGTTTAACCAATGTCTCATTAACGAATGAGGGTTCCAACAGCAAATGATAGTCTAACAACATCATTTTATATTCGTGAAGTTTAACAAGATTCATGTTTCCCCCCCATATGGAGTTTTGCAAACTAAATCTGGCACAAAATGTACCGGAAGATAAACTAGAGAGGAACGAAGCCTGTCACATTGATTGATGGGGCTGGTGTTCACCCAACAGTGTTTGAAAATGTAGATATCCTTAAATAAATGATGCCGTGTGAGCCATGCCAGCCTAGGGAATTAAGAGGGCATTATTGCATTTTGCAGAAAGATCATAAAGCATTGCTATCAAATTTGATGGTTGCAATTCTATATATTTTCTACGAGACCTCACAATGTATATACTCTATAAGAATGTGTGTTATCATTTTTAGTAATAAGTTTCCCAAGATATAACAAGGTGAGGCAAATTGCTCTCCGTGCTATATTCCTGGAGGTGAATTTTAAGACTGCAAAATCAGCAGTATCACTTTCTGGAGCGCTTTAGGAATCCTCCCCAGAAAACTTTCATTTTTCTCCACTTCCCTCAGTTTATACACCACTTTGGAGAGAGACTCAAACTGCAGTTGACAAAATGGGGGTAAGGGGACTAAATCTAAAATACAGAGCTCAGAAATGATTTATTAATAAGACACGAAGTATTTGCAATTGAATATAAGTCATGAAACAACACTTTTTGTCAAAATAAGCAAGTTATAGCATTTTATTTTTATCCATGTGCATTTTTAGATTTTTTAAAAAACAGAGTCATACCTTATTCATGAAAATAGGATTATAGTCTATATGATATTTTAAAATCTGTTTTTCAATTAACAAATTAGTAATATACTTTGATTTCAGCAAAACATGCTTTATATCTTTAGCACTTGTGAAGAGCCTGGTGCAAGGAATCTGCTTGAATGCATTGTTGGGCATTTGACCTGGTCCTCCCATTCATAGAAACAGCACTGAGGAGACCAGCTCTATTGCCAGGTCTTGCTGTATAAGTCTAATCATTTAATTAGGGGAAATGTCTTCAGGTAGGATTGCTGGATTAATGTTTATGTCTTTTGATATGTGTTCACACACCAGCAGGATCCCAAAAGCTCATTTTTTTATACTTGTCACCAATGAATATTGTCATTTTAAAAAATGATATTGGTTTGGCAGGTGGAAACTGGCATTTCACTGTTTGAATTTGAATTTCTTTGATAATTTGTAAAGTTGAACATTATTAAAGCTTATTTGACATTTACATATCTCCTTTAATAATTGCCTATTCTAATTAATGTTTGTATTTATTAACATACACATGTTTTATATATTAAAGATATTATATATGCTCATATATCTTACAAACATTTTGTTTTCACTTATTTTATTTTTTGTTAATTTTCCTTATGCTTTTTTCTTTGACCTATAGAACTATGTTTTTCCATATAACAATTTTTATGGTTTCTATGTATCTTTAGTGCTATGATTTGTAAGCTATTTCTTGACCCCAGTTTCATTTGGTGAATTTGTTATCTTTGGCTCCACTGAAGTTCCTCTAAAGTATACCTTATGATGGATAAAGTTTTACTTTTTCTCCAGTTATTAGCTAATATTGTCAACATATTCATAGATTATGATTATGTACATGTATGCACACTAAGTTTTAATTATTATTCTCATCTATATTCTGATCATTTATTCTGTTATTCCTGCAATATTATCAACTGATATAATTTTATGATCTTGCAAAGAAGCTTAAAAACCTCTGTATCTTCTTTTGCTCTCAGGGAAAAAAAAAACAATTTTAAAAAAGCAATTGTAATTGAATTAAATTTGTAAAAGGAGGAGAATTAACATCACCCTAACTCTAATGTTGACTTTTCTCACCTAGTAAGTGGCTTTATCTCCCTGTTAAAATATTTTGGTATGTGTATGTTCTTTTTTAGTCTTTCTTTTGTTAGTTTTGTTTTCCCTATATGTTTTGTACATTTAGAAAAAATTCTAGATATTTCATAATTGTTATTATTTTATGAATGGGATTTTTTTCTTCATTTAGGAAAGTTACTCATTTTAAAAAAAATTGTGGAATAGGCACACCTTTCTGTCAGACTTGGGCATCCAAAAATACCCTTTTTTTAAAATTTTCTTTAAATCAAATTTGATCCACTCTCTCAGAAGTGCTTGCTCTGTCCCCTGCTTCTGCATTTTCAGGAAAAGCAGCCCACAGTCTCCATGGGACTTCCTGTGTCCTTTCACCATCGCTGGGGCCTTCACGTGCTTCATACTAGAGGCCGAGCACAGTGTTGTCCCATTATGAAAGTTGCTGAGGTACGAAGGATCGCCAGTAATTATAGGAGGTTGCGATGGCTTCTCCTTTCCTTTTGTCTTTACCACTGATTTGCTAGGTGTAGTCCTTAGACCAGCAGCACCACCTGGAAGGCTCACTTTGGTCTCCATGCCAGACTTCTGGACCAGACACTGTGGGACTGGACCCAGAGATCTGAATGTTCCCAAGACCCTCTAGTGACTTCAGTACTTACTGGTGAGGTGTGAAAACCACTGAGGAACTTGTGGATGCTGTAGGCTTTCCAAAAATTTTAAGTGATTCCAAATCACCACTGTGATTTAAGGACAAAGTTGTCTCAAAAATATACCACATCACCTTTTTGTGCCCAACGTTCTGTTTTTAAGCAACGTGCCTTTTATTGGCAAGGGATTCAAGAAATTAATTTAGCACTAACTATGCAAAAGTTTGCGTATCAAAAAGGCAGAGTCTCTTCGTTTTATGAAGATTAATTATAAAGATAACTAGTCTTTATATAATCTTTTATAAGTATAAAATCTTATAATTAATCTTTTTATAACAATATTTTATAAAATGGAGATCTTTATTTAAAATCTTATAATTAATCTTTTCATAAGACTAATTATAAAGATTAAAGTCTCTGATTTGCTGGAGGTGGTTTGTCCTCTGCAGTTTTGCGATCATCCACTGTATTACAATACTGAAAGTAATGTCTTCATTAACCCACGTCAATTGCCCCGTTAGTAAAACAAACTGTTTCTAGGTGCTCAGTCCTCTAAGTAAAATAGGAGGGAAGCGAATGCTTTCAGTACAAGATCCTTGGAAACTATACTTCCTCCACATTCTTCTGTGAAATAGTGCTGGGCAGGAAATACAGACAAAGAATGCGGTTTTCTCATTCAACATGTTTGGTTGAAGTTGTTATCCCAGAAGAGATATTAATATTTACATCAGCTGAACCTTTGTGATACAACTCTGAGATGATAGCTCTGCTAAAAATAGAATTTCAAGTGTGCTGTCATTTTCATGAGTGTATTAGCTATAGAGACTAAAACAAGAGAAAACAATGAGAATGATTTCCCATTCTTTGGTCACTACTTTTATTCTATTATTTTTAATTATTTTACTGTTAACTTTTTTTTTAATGGGATGTCTTAGTTACTTTTTGCTCATTGCTGAGACAAAATACCTAGTGCCCAAAATTAGGGAAGGAGAGGTTTATTTCTTACAGTTTCTCAGGAGATTCAGTCCACACTTTGTTGGCTCCAAGTCAGCATGATGTGGCAGGGGTGCGGTTCATGGCAGCAGCAAGGCACTGTCGAGAGAGAAGGCAGAAGCACAAGAGGAAGACCCACCTCGTTTACACTGTACATCGGCTCCACCCCTGGGCGGGTGCAGCACTCACATTGCCAATCCCCGTGCCAGACAACAAACCAATAACAAACCAATAAACTCAGCCCCATCAAAAGTATATGAGGACTTGGGGGGACATAGCATACCCAATACATGGGACTTGATGACAGGTCAGCCTACAAATTTTGATCTTACCACGTATCAACTATATAATGGTCTGTAAGGCAGTTGCCTCGTCTTTAAAATGGAAATAGTAATCTCTACCTCCCAGAGTCATCAAGAATGGTAAATAAGATAATCAATGCAAAGCACTTAGAATAGATGTCATTTTGCGTTAGCACTTGCATATTGTTAGCACACAAGAAATAATCTTACATTTTTTATCCCATCATTTTCTCATTCTTTAGTATGATTGAACACACAAATATTAATATCTTAAATCACTTTTCATCCCTTGATAAGTTTATTTCCAAGCAAGGTTATGTGTATGATTAGCTTCTATTTCCAAACATTTCAGGAAAAAATATGTAGTTAAATCTTATTTATAAAAGAAGAAATGAAGTCTTCTTATTGTAAATGAAACCTTGTTTACAACCTGGGAATCATTCTAATTTGTTTATCAAAGAATTCTTTCCAAAAGTTCTTTGGGATTAGCAGTGTCTCTTTTTTTAAAGTTGTTTTTAAACATTTTGTTAGTACATATTTGCAGTACATAATGATTACATTCACTGGGAATGGTGCGTGTGCATAATGCATTTCAATTCTGTTTCTCCCCTCCCCTCCATCCCCCATTCATTTTCTACCATCATTTTCATTTATTTATAAGAATTTATAAAGTAACCATTTATACAAATTAAAAACCAAGCTAATAGACCAAATAACACATCAAACATGCAAGACAATTGTACTAAGTCAATGTACCATTTTAGATACATTGTACACCCCATTCTACAATATTTTTCTCTCTCTTTTTTCTTATTATCTGTCTTTTATTTTATATATTGAGTTTTCACATAGGAGAAACCCTCTGATATTTAAGCTTCTTTGAGTTATTTCACTTACCATTATGGTCTCAAGGTGCATCCATTTTCCTACAAATGACTCAAGTTTATCCTTCTTTGTGGCAGAGTAGTACTCTATTGTGTGTGAACACAGCATTTTCTTTATCCATTCACCTGTGGATAGGCATATAGGCTGCTTCTAAGATTTAGCTGTTGTGAATTCTGCTGCAATAAACATGGTATTTATACATCACTGTGGTATGATGTCTTTAACTCTTTTGGAAGATACCAGAAGGGGAATAGCTGGGTCAAATGGAGTTTCTACTTTTAGATTTTTGAGAAATTTCCATACTGATTTCCACGTGGATGTATCAGTTTACAGTTCCACCAACAATGAAGAAGGGTTCCTTTCTCCTCACAGCCTTGTTAGCATTTGCTATTGCTTGATTTCTTGACGGTAGCTATTCTTTCTGGAGATGGAATCTAAGTGTTGTTTTAGTTAACATTTCTCAAATGGCCAGCAGTGTTGAACATTTTTAATGTGTTTATTGGGCATTCAAGTTTGTTCATCTGAGAAGTGTCTATTAATTTTAGATGCTCACTTTTAATTGAGTCTTTAAATTTGGAAAGTGGCGAACTTTTCTTGAGTTCTTTGTATATTCTAGATATTAGTCCTTTGTCTCATGTGTAGCTAGCAGGATTTTTTTGTTCCATTCTGTAGGCTGTCTCTTCACTTGTTTCCTTTGCTGTGTGCAAGCTTTTTAATTTGAGGTGGTCCTATTTGTTGATTCTTTGTGTTATTTCTTGTGTGACTGGGTTTTTGTTCAGAAAGTCTTTGCCTATACCCATGTCTTCAAGAGTTTTACTTATTTTGTCTTCCAATAGATTAAGTGTTTCTGTTCTAATGTTTATATCTCTGATCCATTTTGATTTTATTTTAGTGCTTCATGAGAGATATGGGTCTAGGTTCAACCGTCATCATGTGAACAGTCGGTTTTTCCAGAAGCACTTGTTAAAGAAGCTGTCTTTCCTCCAGTGAAGGAATTGGGTCCTTTTGTCAAAGGTGATATAGCTGAGTATTCCTGGAGTTGTTTCTGTATGTTTTATTCTGTTCCATTTATACACAGATCTGTTTTTTGTTTTCATTTTGTTTTGCCAATACCAAGCCATTTTTATCACTGTTGCTTTGTAGTATAACCTGAAGTCTGAGACTGTGATGCCCCCTGCCTTCCCTTTGTTGCCCAGAATTGCTTTTGCTATTCTAAGTCTTTTCTGGTTCCATATGAATTTTAAGATAGCTTTCTCCAGTTTTGTAAGGAATGTTATTGGTATTTTGATTGGGATTGCATTCAATCTATATAACAATTTTGGAAGTATTGCCATTTTGACTATATTGATTTTGTCTACCCAGAAACACAGGATGAGTGGCTTCTGTTACTGGTCATGACTAAAGAAATTATAAATTATAGGATTATGAAAAGTTTGATAATATTGGTTAGTCCGAGGCCACTTGTCCATGTGTTTGACTCTTTTATGGCTGAAGTGACCAGCTATATCCAGCAAACTCCAGAAGCTCCAGAACACACTTCTGCTTGATATTAGGGGTCTGTGTCCTGGGTGGTGGAAATTGCATATATCTCCCAAGAACAAGCTCAGTCCTTATCCAACCTGGAGGTCATGTGATGGTCCCCAGTTGGCAGGGCTGACAATATTGTAGGATGTATTTGGGGGAGACAAAAGAGACACTGATGCTATCACGTGAGTGATTCAGCTGAGGTAAAGTCCAGGAACATGCTGATATGAAGTAAAGCTCTGTTAATTACCCCACGCATGAGATCCACACACACAAATATGTAGGAAAAGGACACCAAGTGTTAATTAATTAAATAGATCAATTAATAACTGAACACTCATGTAAAGGCAAGCCAGCATTTCTCCTCATTCATCACAAGGTTGATGACTAACAACCTGTAACAGAAAACAGGTTGACAAGAGAAATACAAAGTTTTATGTGACATGAGAGCCTTCATAAACAAAGACACAAAGTCCCAGAGAAAGTAGTATTTTTATGTCTAGGTTTTTTGAAGAATGGGCAGTCATAAAGAGAAGTGAAGGGACACAAGGGGAATGACTTAGTCCTAATTCACAGGAGTAGAGAGAGAACCTAGCAAGCTTGTTTGTTTAGAATCATCTTGGCTTCTCTGTGTATATTTCCTTCCCCTGGACACCTGCCACAAAAGGGTCTGATGACCTGCTTTCAGGTGAGATAAGTCAGAGTGACCTTTTCCTGACTTTATGGCTTGCTGTGGGGGAGAGAAATTATACTTTCTGTGGCAGGCCTTGGAGCTACTGGAGAAAAGAGGGTGTGGGAATGTTAGAGGTGTTGCTTCTGAAGCCCTTCCCAAATACTGTTATCCCCCACTATCTGTTGAGGATTAGTTCCAAGAGCAGCTACTAAAATCTATGAATGCTCAAGTCTCTGACATCAAATGGCATAGTATTTTCATATAACCTATAAATATCCTCCATAGACGTTAAATCTTCTCTAGATGACTTATAATATTTAATGCAATCAAATACTATATGAATAATTAGTGAAGCTTATTGTTTGTGGAATACTGGCAAGAAAATATCTACACATGTTCTATGCATACACAATTTTTCTTCAATATTTTAAAAATTTATTGGTATTTGCAATGTATGATACTTATATTGCTCTGGGGTAATCGGTGTATATACAAAGTCCACCAAAAAATTTATACACACTTTAGGAAAAGTAGTATGATATTTTCTCAACAGTCGATGTTACCCTTATATGGAAGGGATCCTAGAGGATATCATACATTGCAGAAAAACCACTACATGGCTAACCATGAGAGAAGAAGTTGAAAATGCACGTGCAGCAATCTCAGTGGCCAAGTAGCAGTTCACGGTACTAACAAATGTATGGACGATAATGGCCACTACTTTGAACACCTCTTGAAAATGTAGGGCTTAATGTAACTTGTATTAATCTCATGATGTCTCAATAAATTTACTATTAAAATATTTATATAAGTTTTTCCTTTCCTGAAGTGTGTATATATTTTTGTTGGACTCTAATATATATTCTTGATAACTTTCAATCTCCTTTACCCTGCTTTCTGCCCTCCCCAATTTTAAAATATTTTTTATCACAGCTGATTGAATTCATTGATACAGAATTCCTGGATACAGAGAGCTGGCTGTATTCAGCACAGAGAAGTGTCACAGCTGACAGGGTCATCCGAGCTGTGACATAGCTCAGATTTCAGGAGACACAGGAGAGGAGAGCTGGGGAGAAGAATGTGATGGACAACAGAGCTGAAAGCTCCGTATAGCTTGCTCAGTGTGCACAGCATAAAGCTGTAAATGAGTAGTCACATAGAGCCAGTGGATACTAAGGTTCAGCATCTATATCAGGATTCATTTTGATCATGTGTTTTTACTTTTTCAAAACTGGGCATAATTTTTCCAGCAGAACAATGTCATTATGAGAACCCAGCTGGTATAGCTTTCTGAATCTTCCCAAAGTTTCTGGAGAGGTAGATGCGTCGTGGGTTATCATTCCCAGGTTTCTGTAGGCATACGTGGGTGTGAAGTACTCTTCTTCTGGGGGTGGAAAGCAAGTCTACTTGCTGGCTCCCACGGGGAGGTGTGGTTCTCCTATCACTTGGTAGAGCCCTGATGCAGACCTTCTCAGCTGAATATTTGGCCAGGTCCATGTCTGTCCTGGACTTCCAAACTTAGTGACAGTGCTTCAACTGCCACTGTGCCCCAGCCTGTATGCCAGTGATCCCAATGTGCTAGAGGATTTGTAGCATTGTGTTCGTACTTATGGAACTGCTCTGGAGTGGGCTCCTGGGATGATCGGTGAGGGCAATGTTGAGGAGATACATAGAGAGGGCTCTCAGGTTTCATCACCCACCATGAACTGCTGCTGATCCTGGTACCCTTTATAAAGGTTGCCAATTCTTCATAAATTGTTTCCTTTCCTGAATTTAAACTAATGTTTTTCTAACTCATCAGATTGATCAGTTGATGAATTTATACATTTATTTTCTTTGTTACTATCTTCTTAGCTGTCCTTAATGTTTTTGAGTCTGAAATATTCCTTGTGACAGTTTGTAATATTATTTAAGTAACTCAAAAGTCTTGGCTTTTAACACTCGCATCCTATTATAAGGTTCAGGTCTTGAGTTAAACTATGTGTTTATGACTGGCACTCAGCTTCTTAGGTTAAAAAATAGGTCTGCCGGTATTAATAATCTCTTGAAGTAGATGAGATTTGTCAATTTTATTCATTCTTTTGAAACTTAGTTTTTGGTGGAAATGCTTGCCATTCATATAATTTACTGAGATGACTTATCATACACATTTGTGATGTTGTGACTGAAGTTTTTATTTGACTTTTGCAATAAACTCAGTTCAGTGAATTATGTGGCTTTAAAAATTGGAAGTTAATAGTTGGTGATTTCCAGTTGTAGAAGAAAAAGAAAGAATAAGAGAGTTCTTTTTAATTCTATAATATTAGAATCAGAGTATGCATGAAATACTTCTTTTGTTTCGTTTTTGTTTTTTTGGTCATGGAAATCAAACTTAGAGCCTTGCGCTTGCCAGGCAAGTACTGTGCCACTGAGCTGTATCCCTGGCCCTGCATGAAACCTTTTGTTTAACTCAGTTGCCAGTAATCAGAGAGGGTCATCTCTTGGACAGACTAATAGCCTGAATAGTATTAATGTTTGCTCAGTATCTAGCAGGTTTTGTCTCCTTTTGGCCATATTCTTGATTTCAAAAGGAATACCTATTTCTCAATATTTTTTGAGTGATACAATATCCAGATTCTTAAACATTTTTTTCTTTTTTTTTTTAAGATTTATTACTATTTTCCTTCTTTCCTTTGAGTAGTTATTCTCTCTTCCATTGTTTCTTCCATTTTTATTGTTGAAATGGTTTATTGCATTGTTCAGTAATACAAAATGTTATAACAACATATATGTAATTAAGTATATAAGTATAATATATTATAATTATATTTGACTCCATCTCCGGTACAGGCCATAGAAGTAGAATCTCTTTTTACTACAGTGAATCACAGCAACTGTAATCTTTACTCACCCTTAGCTGGTCATAAAGGAATTTTCTGACATGTCTAGTCTGATAGTAGGGTAATAAGACTCTCCTCATTCCAAGAGGGCCCTGCCCCACACTCTGGTGAAGGAAATGCTGCACAGAAAAACAAAGAAACTGACTGTATAGACTTTGATGAGTGTCCTGACCTACTCTATTAGCAATCAAGCCTATGCAATGAAGTTTTCATGAAAATACAAAAGGACAGGGTTCAGAAGCTGATCGTGTGGAGGTTGCTGTAGAGGGCATGGAAGTCCTGTGCCCCTTCCCACACACCACACCTTGTGGAGCTCTTTATTAGTATTCTTCATGATATTTTTTATAGTAAATCAGTAAATGCACTGGCTTCTGTGAGCTGCTTGAGCATATTAACTGAACTCAAGGAGCAGGTTGTAGCTCATCTGATGGAAGCATTCATTGGTAAAACAATCTGGGACTTGTGACTGGCACCTAGAGTAAAGATGGTACTGTCCTGGAGAATCATTGAGCCTTCAATCTGCAGGATCTCACACTTCCTCTAGGTACTATAGTTAATTTCAGAAGTGAGTTGATTAGAGAACACCAAGCTGGCATCTATTGCAGATAGAATCGCTTGCTTACTGATGGAAAACTATCTATCTATCATCTATCTATCTATCTATCTATCTATCTATCTATCTATCTATCTTTCTATCACAGTACTGGGGATTAAACCCAGGGCCTTCTCGCTAAACTACATCCATCTATTTTTTTTTTTTTTGAGACAAGTTCTCTCTAAATTACCAAAGCTGGGCTCTAGTTTTTGATTCCCCTGTCTCAACCTTTCAGAGTGCTGGAATTATAGGTGTGCACCACTATGCAGGGTTCTCCACAGGTTTTGAAGCCACAGAAGTCATCAGTGCTGATTGTGCTGTGGCAGCAGGAAAAAAAACCAGACAGTTTGATTTTCCTAACACAGAGATCTTTTAGGTCTGAAACAAGTTTTCAAAAGACAGGAAAATATCTGGTACTGAGACATATCATGTGCGTCAAGCAGGATTCCAGAAGACTGGAATATTAAATCTATTTGGGGACAAGGAAGTTGGTAAGAGGATTTTAGAAAAGTTTAGAGACCTGAATCATGAGTAAGAAACTTGTGGTTCCTGATCTCAGACTCTACTGGTAAAAGAAAAATCAAAATCAAGAAAACGTTTTATGCAATTTACCCCATAGCAACTAGAAAGTGAAATTCTATAAGTTATTTTCATAACCTATCTTTCTGAGTATTTGCTGACTTCTGAAAAAGAGGAGAAAATGCAGAAGAAATATATAAATTTCATTGTTTTTAAAGTATGTAAAAGGGCAGGAAAAATATCCAAACTCTGTTAAAGGAAAGTAGAATCTATGTGGAATGTTCAGCAATACAAAAATAATGATAAATGATCCTATCTGGGTAATGTTTATTTGTTTCTGACATATTTCTGTCTGGCAATGTATAACATTCTACAGCTGAATGAGGCCTCAATATTCAGTTGTGGTCTCACATTTTTAACAAAAGCATTGAGGCCAAACAGGGAGGAAAAGTCTCATCCTATGCTGAATTACTGCTATGCTGAATTACTGCCACTCCACAGCCAAAACCAGAGCCATCCTATTGTAGTTGTTCTCAAGTGATCTTTTTCTTCAGGTTTTGGATTAACCAGGAAGGTTTTAGCTCCTAAATCTCATCAGCAGAAGTTCAACAAGCCCGTAGTTTAGATAGCACCAAAGCAGGAAACCCAAGTGAATGACTCTGCCTACAGCCTTCCAACAGTATGGTGACACTGACTGGTACTTGGTAAACCCAAACCGTGCCTTTGAAATTGAGAATCAAACTGCACTGAAGGGAACTAAGGGCTACAGATAAGCAAGTGGTGACTGCTTGTTTTCCTGCCATAGTTTCCTTTTGGGATCCTAATTCTACTGATAATGTCCAAAAATTTCAACTCCAATTGTTAGGGCATTCCTTTCCCCTTCTCTGGGTTGTATCAACATTCTTGAACACTGATGAAGAGTCAGGCGTGGGTGAAAGAAAAGACACTGGATCCTAAGTGTACCTTGATGCATTCTTCATCCAATATTTGGCCCCTTGAGTTTATCTAAGGTCCCTGCTACTTTGGGTCCTTGAGGGTCACAGCAGGCCTCCAAGTACTCCATCAGCCAAGGACTAGGGTGTACACTGAATTCAATTCACAGGCATATTTTATTTAATCCAAACTATTTTAAGAATTGAGAAGCTTTACTTGAATTATCTATTTTTTTCTTTCTCTTAAAAAACAACTGGAAATGAAGTATCCCAGTGCCTAAATTCTTGCATGAGACAGCACAGTTGATTAAATCTTTGACCATTCAGTTCAGTCTCCAACCTCTCTTCTCTTGAGGGTTGGCTGGACAATCAAACCTTCTAATTGCATGTTTGGGTTCACTGGCAACTAGCCCTCACCTTGAAACTGCCGAGAGGTGAAGAGTCACCTCACTGGAACATCAGGCAGGACTCAAAACAGGATCCTGTTGACTCCTATCACTCTGGAAATACAACAGGTTTTGGAGATCTGTGTCAGGAACCAGAGATAAAATATATATTTTTTATTCATTACAAGATCATAGTTTTGAAATTTAAAATGAAATAATCAAGATTCCCCTTCTTTTCTGCATTAGTGCATACCTCCCTGAGTCGGTGGGTGTGCCTGTGTTGGGTGTCTTCAGTTTGCCCTCCAGACTCTCTCTCCTCTTCCTTCCTGTTCTCTTCACACAGAGAAACAGGTACACATGACCGTCTTGGTGGGCTTCCCTCTTTCTTGTATTTTATCATAATGATGGCAAACCTTTTGGGGCTTTCAGTGACACAGCAGCCCCGTGCAGCACGTGTGCCATAGGTTCGCCACTCCTGTCTTTAGGACTTGGTTGATGGGAAGCTCCACTGAGGAGAGGGGAAGAATAAAGATGAGTTGTTCATTTCTTGTCTTCCTAGTCGAGTAGCTACTTTCCCCTTTTATGCCTTTTGGCTTGTGGATATACAATGTACATCTTACTAGCCTCAGGGAATGTACCGGCTCTGGTGACTGTTAAACCCTTCCCATGCCTTTGTAAATACAGTAAGTCACTCTACTAAGCATTTTCAAATTGTTCAATTTGAAAGTAACATCTTTTTCCTATAGGGATTCTAACAGATACAACAGTCCATGTAGTTGTTTATCCATATGCATATTTAATAATATTTATGCAGATTTTAATCTAAAAATAAACTCAGTGTTAAAATGCAGCATCCGAATGATGAAGCAATGTATTTTCTACACAATAAAGTCTTACTTGGTTTGAGACACTGTAGTGTAACTGAGTAGAAGCTTTTTAACTCCTACATCACAACCTTTTAACACATAAAAAATCCCCAGTGTACCAATTTGTAAGACAACCTAATAGTATCAAAGCTCATAGAGAACAGAAAAGAAACAGGTTATTTAAGGTCTCCAAACACTAAAGAAGACTTATCACTAACAAGTTCATCATGGCCTTCACCATGACCTGAGCGCAGAAGACCTTAATTAGAACACACAACTCCACTTAGTTAAATTTTTAATGTTCTTCTAAACAATGTCTCAGGTTAGGGCCTCCGCTTGGAAATCCCAAACAGCCAGTAAACAGGCCACCTTTCACCCCGTTGTAAGAATGCCTTGACCTTATCTGTCTTTTTTCTTGTCTTAAGTTCACTCAGCTATTGCCCTGGGAGGTGTCATCCTTGCTAGAGGCCTTTGTAGAAAATGAGAAGGAGAGATTTGCCAGCACGTATTTGATACCTAGGGAGGAAAGTGTTTACAGGCATTTCTACATGTTCAGAATACATTAGGTTCCACAAGCACATTAGATGAAGCTATTGTGAAATTTGGCTTTCTTCCTTGATTTACCTTTTTAAAATATTCACAACTTGTGCCCTGATCCATAAGTTTATAAATTACATATGTAGTGTTGATACATGGGGAATACGAGCTCACATTCAAATGGAGAAAGAGCATCATTAACTACAGATTTGTTTCTCATAAAACTACTTTTAGCCAGTTGGCTCATTCTGATACTCCCATGGTTATTTCTCTCCAGGCCAGTATTTTCCTCTCTCTCGTGTCTGATACCACAGCACACGTTTGAAATATCTACCAAATTAGCTGTGAAAAATGACCTTGTTATAACTGAAGGAACTTTATTATAGTGAAGTGCTTTTCTGAAAAATATTCTAAAATATGAAAAATACCTGTCAGAACAGAATGCTGTTTCTGAGAGAGTTCTGTTTGTTCTGCATCTGAACTCTTTTCTTTATTAGCTCGGCTCTGCTCTTGTCTCTTAAGTAGCGAGACGCTCTGCAAGGCCAGCTGCCTCTTTTTCTCAAGGTTCTTGCCTTTCTAGATCATCTTTACTTGCAAGACTCCAGCCACTTCCTTGAATAAATTATGCATTTAAATGTCTTCCCCTTTATCTCTCTTTCGTTCATGTGGTTTTAATATTTTAGGTCTTTTCTGACTCCTCCTAGAACAAGAAAGAATAAAGGCCACATGGAAAGAAACTTAAACTCCATAAATGTGAGAGATTCAAATGAACTGATTTATAGTGACAGTGCATTTAGGAGTAATTTAAAAATGGATGCCTAAACCTGCACACATGGATGGCTTCCAGGGCTGTGACTATTATCTCCTACTCTATCCTGAGTACAAGTCCTACAAAGAGAATGGTCCCCACAGCCATTTCATGCACATGTCTCTGTCACTTCAGATTCAGCATGACTAAGATCAAACCAGTGAGAACTTGCTTCTACCAGCAAGGAAAGACTAAAACTCTGACTGTCTCTGCCTGTTACACACTTACTCCCAGGAAGAAAATACCACACCCGTGTGTGCTTATATGTGGCTACGTGTGCCCATGTACACATTTTTTTTTTTTTATTAACCTTGCTTCACTCTCCCTGGCTCTTCGTATTCAGGAATATTCCAAACCATGAATTCTTCCTTTGAAATGTCTCCATTTCAATTGTTTTATCCCTTTTTTCTCAGACCATGGTCCAGTCTATTACAACACCACTTCAGTTGGTCTCCTTACCACCTCTTTTCCTGCCTAGGATACAAGTGACTCATTTGCAGGCATTGTACCTTCATTGTCTTCAGGTCCTTGACCTAGGCTGAGCATATGTTTCTTTTCTGAAAAGGTCTTTATTAACCCTTTAGAGGTCATGGCTGGTCTGAGAGATACAAACTCTTCTAACACGTTGTTAAGGGGTAATACCTGACCTGCAACCCCAGAGAGGGACTGTGGGTCCTGCTACTTTTAGCATTTTATGAACTACACTTCAGTTATCTGTGTGTGATTTACAGCTGCTCTGTCTTTCCCAGATAGTAGAACATCTAACTGTGTGTCTCTTTGAAAACTCATTGCTTTCACTGGCTGCCCTTGGCTGAAAAGCACATTGTTTATCAATGTGTTTTGTTCATGATTATCTGGCAGTCCAGGCATGATATTTAATGTAATTGATGTCTCCTATTTAGTAATGGATGTTACATCATCATTATTTAGAAAATTTGCTACTGAAATGACATCTGATTAAGGATATGTGATTGAGGTTAAGAGCCTGTGAATGTTTGGAGAATACTTGTTTATAGTATGCGTCATGCAGTGCACTATGCTATCTATAGGCTGCAGCTGGTTTTCCCTTCTGTTAATATTCTGTACTTAAAGTGGCTAAGTGGGCACTGAGATGCTCAACTTCAGTGTTTTTTCCTACCTACTGAAGGACAAAACACT